>RAHM01000031.1:4660444-4695860 GCA_003713295.1 Parotia lawesii
CTTTCTCTCCTTCTCTCCTTCTCCCTTCCTTCCTTCCTTCCTTCCTTCCTTCCTTCCTTCCTTCCTTCCTTCCTTCCCTGTTTCTTACTGTTCTTTCCCTCAATTTTCTGTGGTTGGTCCTTAGAATACTCTTGCCTTTAAGTCAAACAGTTAAGGAGTGACACTTGGTATTATGAATGATTCGGGATTTCTGTCCCCTTTTAGAGTAGATTCTATTTTTTCTTGTAGCTAGTTGCTTATGAAGTCGAAGGCAAAACTATGGAAAGAGTGAATCTGCTACTGTGCCTGTGAGATTAGTACGAATCCTTAGCGAACGGCCCAAGGTGAATCCTGTCCCTTGGGGCACACTGGAGCCGTCCCTCGGTGACCGACCAGATGCTGCCTTGTTTGTTTCAGCAGGGCTGCAGGCAAGCAGGCAGCGGGGAGAGGCAGCGGGGTGTTTGGATCAGGGAATGTGACAGCCTAGGAGTGCATCGGAATTGTTCTGTTTCTCCTGAACGCCTCTTATTTATGCACATAAACACAGCAGAAAGGTCACTCAGGAAAACACACACGCGCACACACAGCACACACCACAACCCCACGTGAAGTCCACATTTGTCTTCATAAGCCTTTCCCTAGCTCCCCAGCCAGTCCAGGAGGAAGGAGGGAACGTCTACCAATTACTTGTGCGAGAGGGAGCCAGGTCTCCATCCATTACCGTGTCCCCTGGGGTGGCGGAATGCAACTTCATCTCTGAAGGGGATGAACTTGAAATTGGGCTTGGGCTCTCCTTATTTATCGAAATCATTGTATCAGAATCCACAAATCATACTTTATGTGTATTTATTGACTTTTTTTGTTTTAAGCCATGAGTTATTCTAGCTACTTCTCAGCTACCATGCATTGTAAAGGAAAACCCTCCTGGGGAAGGGATAGGGAGGAGTAAGGAAGTGGGAGAGATCACCATTTTTCGCCAAAGTTGCTGAAAAGCACCCGGCTCCAGGAGCAAGGCCCAAGCCGAGCAGGCTGCCTTTCCCGACCATGGCGACATCCAGCCCACAGCCGCGGTGCTGCTGGGCTGAGCCCGGCGAGGCAGGGAGGCAGGTAACCAGGACCACGTCCTCGTCCCGTGGAGGAAGGCGTGGGATGCTGTTCCTCTTGGGATGCGTGGGTGCTTATCCGTGTGCCTCTGAGCGAACCCCACTCTCCACGACGCTGTCAGGCCAAGTTCATCAGGTTTCCCTAAGGAAAACACTGAGAGAAGGGAAAATTGTTCAAGCGGTGGCAAAGGCGGCCGAGAGGAGGGTTTCTAGGCTAAGCGGTGACCTGCCTTCCTGCCCACATACCACCGGGCACTTGCTTTGCCTGTGCGGCCGGGTCTTTAACTTCTGGGCTGGCAAGGGCTGCGTCGGGGCAGCGGGGGCAGGCAGGGAGTGCAGACAGCCAGGGCAGGCAGCCACCAGAGGAATGGGARCATATGGCTATGGCAGGTGCTGCTGGGCGAGACCTTCTCTTTGGCTGGAGGAACATCAACCCCCACTGGCACTTTTAAAACGACCCCTTCTGTTCACGGGCTTATTTTTTGAGGCCAGAAAGGCAGAGAATTCAGCCCTTCTCCCACCTCCGCCCCCGGCGCCAGCCGAAGGCTGAGGAGGTGAGGACCTTTAGAAGTTCTAAGCGTCCCACCTCCAAGGTGTCTTCTGAACGCTGGGATGGGGGTGGGCACGCCGTCTCTGCAGCTTGCGATATGCATCCTACTGGATTCTGCTCGGGGGCGAAGCAGTCCCGCCCGGCTGGAGACACACCCCCTGTCAGGGGCTCTTCGCTCCATCACTGAAACTGCCCGGTCGCGGCCGCCCGAGGGACGGGGGTGACGGCGTGCGGGGGAGCGGAGCCTCCGGACCCCGGGGAAGAGACGGGCTGCTGCCGGCTCCTGAGGCGGCTGCTGCGGCTCCCGCCCCCTTCCCCCTGCTTCCCCGGAGGCAGAAGCCTCCGTAGGGAGTTGCAGCCAAGTCTTCCTTCTATCTGGTCTTTCAGGAGAAGGGAGGAGAAGGACAAAAGGGGTTTTTTTGGAGCAGCGTTTGGTCTGTCACTTATCAAGTCCCGGAGGAAAAACTTTTCTTCGCAGTCCTTGGGACTTTTTTTTTTTTTTTTTTTTTTTCTGAAGAGCTAAAGCGGTAACTTTACGCTGACTTTTAAAGCAACGCTAAAAATTACAACCTGACCGCAACTCCTGCTCCTGCGGTGCTGCAACCGGTCCCGGCGCCGCCGCTGCCCTGCTGCTTCCCTTCGCCACACCGAGTGCAGGGGCTGCTGCCCGAGGGGGTTCCCCGGGCCCGCCGGGAAGCAGCACCCCTTGTCACCAGCCCCTGGTGGCCCCCCTCTTTCCTCCACACACTGCCAGCTCCCGGGGCAGACGGCTTCAGCAGGGCTCAGAATCGCGCGGGCCTGGTAATAGATTTTATCTTAATGTTCGCTGTTATTTCTATTCCTCGTGGGTACGTCCAGCCTCATGAATACTGATGGCAATAAACTCGCAGGCTTCGAGGAGCGAGTTCATTGGCGACACGGCCATGCTGTAGCCCTACGTTTCAGGCCCGAGATGCTTAATAAAGCCAGGGAGGAACATATATATATATATATATATATATATGTATACACACACACACATTTACTTGTCTACCGTAGTTTTCTCCGGCTTCAAATGCAAGAAAGAAATGCAGAATTCCTTAATTGACTGAACTGCCTATCTCGAGAAAGCAATAAAGTAACCCCTTATTCCCACAGTGAAACGATTTATAAATTAATTACTGTAACCCATTGTATTTGATTTCTCTTTTTAGGATTCCCCAAAGATGAATATACTAAAGCTTATGATATTAACCATTAACGTCTTACCATAGTTTGCTATATATCCCGACTTAAAAAAAAAATAGCTAATGTGGATCTCACTGCTCACTCTAAACCTTCTGGATATTTTCATTTCAGCAAATGTTAGCTTTACATTTTGTAGTCGCAGTATTTGTCCTACCCTGAGTGTCACTGGGAGCACTGAGACAAAATCTACAGTACATGTGTTATTTGGTGAAGTTCACAGAAAGTCAATATCCCATTTAAAGTAAAAGCCATTCTCCCTTTAGATGACCAAAATTAACCTTCAGAAGAAAAAAACAAAACCCACAACAAAACACAACCAACCCTTTGGGTGAATGCACAAAAAGTATTTCCTTGTCCTAATGAGGACTTTCCTTACATCAGCAAAGACCTGCTAATTACTGATGTACAAGCCGCAATAATTGCTTTTGCAGCCAAAGTGTAGAATGTTGTCATATTAAAAATTGAAACGCTTGATGGTGATTTAAGTCCCAAGGTAGTTCACAACGTCCCCTTTCGGGAAAGGAAGGAGACCGGAGCAGCTAGGCTGATAGAGGTCCGGTGGAAAACACCACAGGTCCAGTTGGTAGTAAAGTTTCTCGCTCTTTCTTTCAAGTGATGCGGAGGAATTAAAAAGCACACCGAGAAGCCCCTCCAGCAAAACATCTCCCAGACYCTGCTCCCTTCCACCCCCGCTCCGTGGGCAAACCGGCTGCTGCCTTTCACCCGCGTCCACGATCGCTCGCGCTGCAAGGACGCCACGTTTCCATGGGGTAGCCGGAAAACGCAGCCTTCCTTCCCCCGACGGAGGCAAGAGGAGGGCTCCGAGGGGGCAGGGATCGGTCGCCAGCCGCGTCCCACCGCGCTCCGGGGTCCGCTCGGCTGCCCAAACAGGGAGAGGAGCGCTCGGCTCCCCCCACCCCCCCGTGCGAATCAAAGCACCTTCCGAGGGGCTGGGAAGTAGTTGCCTTGTCATGTAACACATTGCCCTGATTTATTATAAAATTTTAACGAAATCATGCATATTTTAACAGCCTTTAATCACTGCATGAAAATTTAATTCATGAACTGTAGCGCGTTTAAATAAATGAAGTGTTAATTCATTAGGATTAATTAATTTGTTAAAGGATTGTGTGCAAGGTTAAGGTGGAAGAAAAACTCTTTGTTAGTTTCGAGTCTTAATCACCGGGTTTTGTTAACAGTGAAGGTGGGGAAAAAAACCGCAATGAGGGTTTGTGTGGGGCGGGGGAGCCCGGGGAGGACAGCACCGGGGGAGGAGCGAGCCCGCGGCCCACGGACGGGGGCACCTCGGCCTCCCCCGGCCTTTTTTCCGAGCTGGGGACCGTAATCCTGGCCGAGCAGGTGGAGGTCGAGCCCCGGGCGGGAAGGCATGGGGCAGGAGCATCCCCACGACACCCTCTGGGCAGTGCGTACGGGCTCCGTGCCGCTTTCCTGGCTGGCAGCCAGCGCCAATACTTCTCTCCCCAAAATCTGGGAACAGCTTTAAGGCGGCCAGGATAAAAAGCATCCCCGACACCGTTTTCTGTAAGATGCGTGTGGCCGCGGAGCCGCCCAGCCCTGCAGCTGGTCCCCACTTCTTTCCCAGGCATGCTACTAAGGGGAGAGTGACTCGGGAAAGGGACAGGTCTCCTCATCCGGCTCCTGGGTTCCCCCGGCACTTTCTGCCGGCTTGGAACGGGCACCCGATGGCCCCATGAGCATTAGGTAGGAGGAGCAGCTTGGCTACTTGGCTGCTTAGCTTCCCTGAAAACTAGCAGACAGCACCCACACAGCCTGTAAGAGCTTTAGGGAGGAGATAGTGCTTTCTACGGAGAAAAGCTGAAAAAAACAGGAATACTCACCTTCATTTGTTTTACAGCCCAGTTTCATTCTCCTCTGTTCTCTCTCACTACATTCACGGCTGTCAAAGCACACATAAGCTTTCCCCTCTGCCAGCTGTGCTTTTCCCTCCACCCTTCAGCTAATGAAGATGGCTTTTCCAGTTAGAACTGAGGGACACTGAGGCAACAGCTCAACGCTAGGCCACAAACAGGATAGACAGACCATCTGTTTAGGCCAGGCCTGACAAGCAGGTGGCTCGTCACAGCAGTAGAGGACTGCTGCACGGGATCAAGGCACAGGGAGGGCTGGACCTGGATTAGTAGCCAGAGGGGCAATTCTTGGAATAACCATGAACCCCTGTATTGAGTTATCTCAGAGCTGCTTTTCCCCAATCCAAACCTGGGAAGGAAGAAGCATATAAGCCTTAGTCCATTTACATGGGGATGGTCTTATGCCAAAAAGTAGCAAGGAAGGAGTGTCCACGGTGTGCAAAACTTTAAGCACAACCACAGCACAAAAAAGGKGTGTAAGGACTGTATTTCAAGCCTACAGTTGCTGGGAGTCAGAGGCTTGACTTGGATGCTGTGCAAAAATTAGGACTAGACTCAGCCAGTTTAAACTGCCTTGAAAGAGCGTTATTGGTTGACGGAAACAGTCGTGGAATGAAGAARGCTGAAGGATGGGAGACCAAGTTAGCACACCTTGTACTGCATATACAAGCTATGCATTGTCCCCCTTGCCCCCTTTTTAAAAGTACTTCCAGAAGAGACAATAGAGTACATTTAAAACCAAATGCAGCCCAAGTCAGTATCAGGTGCTGGCAGGCAGAGCTGTTCTGGTAGCCCCTCACCCAAGGAAGCAATACCAAACAGAAATGGACTCTCACAAGGCCTTTAGGGAATGATGGATAAGCAGGCCACTTCCCAGACTCCGTGTAGGTAAAACTGTGGATACCACGACACTAGGTAAAAACCTGACTTTGGCATCCCTATTCTTAAAAATAACCCAAAAGATTTCACTAACAACAAACTTAGGTTGGTAGCAAACTCACTTTCCTGAGCTACTTACAGTCCTGGAGAGCATTCTCATGTGTTAAAATCTGCAAATTGCCTTGTATTTAGTACAGAAGGTATTATTAGATGAAGTAAAAACTTTATGAGCTATTAAATATCATTAGATGTCATAGATCTCATCTGTACATCACTTTGAAATGTCTATTGTCTTAATAAAAATTCTAACAGTAAAGTTTTAGATCTTGTGTATTCCACTTCTACATTACTACGTAACTAGGTAACCACCATCAAAAATTAACAGCAATGAGCTCTAGTTTAGGCCATTTTATCAAGTGTAGAAAGAGATTAGACAAGCACAGTATCAACAGAATGCAGCCTGGAGAACTGAAACCCCCTGTACGGCTGAGAAATTCATACGTGAAGAAACMCCAGTCACTACATATAGTTGAAATTTTTGAGTTGACATTGCACTGATCATACTACCAAGAGGAATGCAACCTTTTTAACCTTAGGCTTGGCTCTTCTATCAACTTGCAAGACACATGTGGTCAAAACAGACATATTGAAAAGCAAGCCTGKATGTGGTGTTCCTGCTCAAAGGACGAGTTACACGAAAAAACTCCACTGGTTTCCTTTATTCTAGTTTGATTTCAGGCATGACACCAGCTGTAGTCACACTTCTGTAACTGGAAGTGAAACATGAAAAATCAGAGTATAGAATGAAGCCCATAAATTCACTCCCCCCATGCCACAACACAACAAACCCACAACATACAGCACTTACTTACTGTGTGTTTGTGATTGCTCTGCAACCCGAGGATGTTTTAATAAAGTGCTTGTCTCTTCTCCCAAAGAGCTGTAGCATGGCAGCATTTTTTGACTTTTAGTAAAACTAGCAAATCAAGTAACAGATAATTTCCAGATGGTTTTCAGAGCTCTCTAATTTCTGAAAAATATATTAAAATCGAACAACTAGATTTTTCTCTGAAGATTAAAACTCAGATGATATACTGAAAGCAGTATATGCAAGCACGCCATCCTGCCTGTCACCACAAAAGGGTCCTTGCATATATGGCTTGAATGATAACATTTTGGCAAAGCTCAAAAAAGAAAAGTCCCATTTTAGAATGAACATATCAATTGCACAAATGCATGCTCACATTACAATGTGTAGTTCTTGTTCAAACAGCTTAACAGAATTTAACTCTACAAGATAAGCCAGTCTATTGAAATTTTCCAAGTGGCTATCACTCTTTCCAAAGGGACAAAAGGCAGTGTACGGATTTTTCATATCATAGGTATTGATGAAGTGAGGACGTCTGTTTCTAAGAAATGCCATCAGAGGCCTATACAGAAAGGTAAAAAACCTCTGCATCTTGTAATTAAATATGGCCTTAAAAAAACTTGAAACACAATAATGCAAAGAAACCAATTTTGCTCTGCTGCTTAATTAGGTCTCCTGCCTGTAGCAGGCCATCACAATATGTTGACCTATGCAATACTTTATGGAAGAGTCACCTCCAGAGAGGCCGAAAGCCATTTCCATCAACTGTATCGATGCTGACACTGGAATGGTAGCATGTCTAACAAGGAGGAGGAAGGGAGATTTTTGTTTTGTGAATAAGCTCACATTTATGCTTTACAAAAATTAGATATCTATTTTCCAAATTATGAAAAAAAAAGTTTCCTCATTTTTTTTTTTGCTAATTCAATATTTGAGGCAACATCAAGGATTACAGTTCTTATAACATGTTTTATTCAATTCACATAGAAAAGCATGCAGTATTAATGTAAAATGGTACAGTATTAATGTAAGATGTTCAGTGCACATTAGGTAAACAAATCATTAGCATACAAACCCATTTTTATGGTCTATACAGGCATACTAAACACATTTAGAATAACAATGCTTTTTAGGAACTAAATTAAAAATTGTGCTTAACTTCAAAAAAAGACAAGACATAATTGCAGTGTTAAAGAAGTGATGTTTTCTCACTGAAGTGCTGTGACCCTGAAAAGAAAGAGGCTGCTACCTTACACCCACTCAAAACAAGAGTTTCAGTACAGTACAGTGCTACAAAACAGTCCAAGCAGGAACATTTCCTCTGGGAGGCAAGTTTTATGGCAAAACTGACAATGTTTTATAGCAATTTCATGATTCCATAGGATATATGGCCAGTAGCCGCTTTACATACACAAAATGTAATCTTTAGGAATGGGAAATGTAACCTTTAAAACTAATTCTTACATAAATGACTAATTTGACAAGAGCACTTAAAACTGTCAAGAAGCCATTAGCTGTGCTCACAATTGGAAGAGCATGTAATCTGAAAACTTAAAGAGCATCAAAAACTCCCAAGCCCCCAGGTAAAGAAAATGTCCATTCAAAGAAAACAATCTGGAATGGTTCCTCCTTGGGAAAGAGCTTGCAATGGGCAGGGGAACGTTCAGTTTTCACATAGTCGAAAACGACAGGATCGGATTGCATGGAAGTCATTAAACATTAAGTTCACCTGTAAATATTAAACATTTGCAGGTTTACAACTTTGAGTCACRTTTGATTTCCAAGCAGAATCAGTTTTTGGTGGTTTTTGATGGACTAGCACTCGAAAGGCTGTTTTGAATTTTCCTCTTGGTTGACTGACTGACATTTTTATTTTTCCTTTCAGCTGTAAAGGAAGACACCCAAGGAGGATTAATCTGACTTTGCAGATCGGATGAGATCTTTAAAAAACACGAACCAAACTTCTGTTCCTCAAACAACCTTTGTGAGTTACTGAACAGTACATCTGGGGAAAAGTCCCTTTGAAACAAAGAGTTTGGAGGTTTGGCATCATTAGCCACCACATTTTGGCCTGTAAACAGTGGAAAGTGGTCATTCATATCTAGGTCAGATGGGGAGAGGTTGGAAAACATAGCAGGTTTCCAGCCAGTCCTGTCAGCTGCCAGATCGCTTGTCTCTGGACACTTCATATTCTGCTCCTCATTCATCTCTTCCAGATTCTTCTCAGTTCCATTCAGAAGCTTAGCGCACTCTGTTGACTTGGAAGAACCRTCAAGATCAGAGGACTTGAAATTATAGCACGGACTCTTGCTGTTGTCTGACTCGGACATCATTGAGTCCAGCTCGGAAATTTTATCGAGGTAGGCAGCATCCATAGAGGCTTCGCTGGAGGTTCTTGTGCGGTTCATTTCGGAAGAGCAGAGAGTATGTAACCTCTTAGGTAAGCAAGAACTTGTTTTATCACTGGACTTTGCTGTTGTCTCATCTGACTGACCAGCTACTGAATTTTGCTCTGATCCATCAAAATCTAAGTTCTCAGCAAAATTTGTCGGGCAGGTGCCCCAAACCCCTGATTTTCCCGTAGTAAAACAGTTTAGCTTCTTTCTGCTATTACAGCTGCTTATGCTGTGCTCGGAAGAATCTTTGCTGCAATCATCTGAAGTGTCATGAAACTCTTCAAATTTCAGTTTTCTCAGGAATGTTGATGGTTTTCTTGCATTTTCTTTTCCCTCAGGAGTGTTCAATTGAAGGCGACTGAGAGACAGAAAAGGAGTGCATGGTGGTGGAAGATCATAAAGTTCTTCATCTTTGTATGGGGTACATTCCTCAATTTTATTCCACTGGTCTTCTAAGCAGGCATCCATATTTGTACTATTTTCATCCAGGAGAACCCTGTGACATCCTGGAAATAGTTCKTTCTTTGGGGCACACTGGGTATTTGAGCTGTTCAAGCCATCTTGACTAGAAGAGCTTAAACAAATTCCACCACTTGTCAGCTGCTCAAGACTGTCAGGACTTTGACTGGTATTCAAAGCCTTTTTCTCCTCAGCTTGGGTTTTCAAACAAGTTGTATCTTCACTGCTCTCACCTCCTTCAGCATCTGTGGAAAGAACTCTCTCACTAACAGCGCTCACTGTCTGGTTTCCTTTGCCTGCATTTTTCAGCTGTAAAAGCTGACACTCTATTTCTTCTATGTATTTATCACTTCTTTCCAGTGCCTTTTTCAGACGGTTCATTTCACGTTCACTTTGTTCCACCTTGGAATGAAGCGCAGCTACTGTAAACCTACCAAACCTGCAATAAGTAAAAAAAAAAAGAAAATATTAAGCTGGAAAAAGACATTCTTGTGAAGGTTTGCAAGCTCATTTCAAGACAGAACAAAGCTATTAAACACTYTGCAATTTGAAAACAGAAGTCAGAACTTTTCTCTGCTAGTTATGAAAAAAAATACTGAAATCATCACAAATAACATACAGGTGGAGGTGATACATGAAAAGACAAAATGAAAGTATTAGTGGTAGCAAGACAATAACAAGCAGATTACCCTTCCAGGGGCTGGTTCTATCAATTCAACTCAAATATGCATGAAGAATTATCCCCTAAAACAATGGCAAAGATTTATGATAACATTTGAACAGTGGTCCACATCTTGAAATATTTACATTCAATCATTTTCCTACAGTACAGCAGTGTTTTACAATACATTTCTTTCACAATGTCACCTTGTCAAAAACAAAATGCTGATACGAAATGCCGAAATTGCATTAGTCCTTTGAGGTGGTTTAAATACTTATATAGACCATTTCAGTTATGYTCCCGTTAGATACACAGCTTTTCCTCACCCATCCTGTGGATGGTATATCCACTTACTTAAGAGTTTCTTGTTTTTCTGAGCTTTACAACCAGAACAATCTGATTTGTATCTTGACTCCAATACAAAAACCTGCTGCTTGTGGTTCGTGAAAGTTGTGTGCTTGTGGAGTTTCCAGCTTGAGCACATTTTCAACTGCCAAGATACGGACTTGCCTTCCCCTCATCCTCCCCCAGCTTTCAAGACTGACCTTCCCCAGAGGGCAGGTGAAGGTTTCAGCTATATGCCCTGACTAATTCTAACCTGTCACTGACAGGTGAGCACCAGGGAATTCCCTGCTCTATCCAAGGCTTTCAATTTACAGAAAGAAAAAACAATTAAAGTTCTGATATTATTAGAAAGGAGGGAAGGACCTGCAGCCACCCTACAACTCTGACAAATAAGGTTTTATATCACAAAGAAAGGACAACTCTGTATGTGGGCTTACACTGAATTTCCATTTTCCATCTTGCATCTACACGTTACAGCACAGGTTTATATTTACTCTTTCAGCACAAACACTGCCTGAAATTTCTACCTTTTTTCTTTGTCTGTCTGCCTGTCCCTTCCTCAGAGTCACACTGAATTCACATTCCATTTTCCCCAATCTATCACCTCACCTCTTCAAAAATTCTCCCACTGCAACCCTTGGACCAGTGCAATCTGTGGCCTGCAACAATGCTGGCAAAATAGCCGTGGATCCATGCAYGCATTTCCAGCAAACAATCAAACCATATTCTGCTTCTTCAAGTCATGAGCCCAAAGCAATAGGAAACTGCTGTATGCTGACAACTGCAATACAATTAACTGGACAGCTGGGGAAAGCAGTAAGGGCTATTCTAAGCTCAAAAGAAATCGGCCGGGAGTGACCAGATCTACTGATATATTTCACTGTTCAACTGCTTCTGCACATTTAAAGAACTCTGAAGACTTTGGTGTAGATGGTTTAGTGATGGATAAGATTCACACAACAGTCTAAGTCACTTCTGTCACAGCTAGCAGACCACTTTTTAAATCAGATCAGCCTAAGTTTTGGTGTATGCCACCCACTTCCTTGTAGACAAGAAATGGCAAAGTAGAAGTTTTATTATTAGTAAATTTCTTTTTTCCCTTAAAAGAAGCTAGCTGGACTGCAACTCAATCAAGGCAAGGACCYCCTCACCTCCACAGTACCTCTACTCAATTATCTTCCCCTTCATAAAAAAAGAAGACAGACTGTTTTTAATTTGCTTGCTCTCTGGAAAACAAGTTTTCCCAATTGCTTACAGCAGTTGGCCCATTTCTGGCTGCACMCAAGAGGGAAAGAAGAGAAAAGGCACAGAAGAATTTCTCTCTCCCCTATGAAACTACGCAAAAGCAGAATCTCAGCTCAAGAATACTTCCATTATATTTTCAGGGGAAGGGGGTTACATGAAATAAGCATCCTTATATACAACACATTTTGGCTTATTTCCTCCTTCAGTTAAAGGAGCACAGATTTTGGTTTAAGATACAGGAGTCACTGTGGCACAACAGGGCCCAAGCAAGACCTTTTCCACTTCCTAAGGTGATCCAGAAGCACTTATTTTGCCTTTCTCTAACAGACATTCACACAGTCTTACAGGAGCAAATCCTACACTCCATAATAAAAGATAGAAGATGCAAAAATACAATTTAGCTGAATAGCCAAGTGAGAGAAAGCGAAAAATGCTTCTGTAAAATAAGCAAGATTTTCTGGAGTCTGCTGTAACAGACACTCTGACATAAAAATTAAAACATGTTTACATTTATATGCATACCTGGTAATTCCTTTTTAATGGAAGAACRGTGTAATATGTTTATTTAATGCAAATAGCATTAGTGACAGCCTGAGACTTGCTTATGAGGAAGAAGCACTGTATTCTCAAGTGTAACTTTTATAACAAGTGTCYTCAGGTTAAAAAAATACAGTATGTTGTTCAAAGGCAAACAGCATCACTAATATGTTAATTGTTGCAGAGGGATGTGCTTGGGAATTTTGTTTTTCAGAAATGTAACATATGACAAACTGCCTATAAAGTTACTTCTGCAGTTAGGCATTAGAATAGTAGTTGCTTTCTGTTCCTGCTTTAAGACTTGCATACATATATTTCCCAAATTTTCAAGGACATAGATTTTATGACAGCCAATTACTACAGATATAGGTACTTTAGTGCCTGACATAGCAAGTCAGAAGAGAGTTTAAAAACATTCATATTTTGGTTAAAGAAACCTGAACCCTCCCCATTTCCCCAAACCAAACCACTCATAAGAGATTTCTTCTTCTTTTCCCTTCAGATGTACAGTGAGCTGTGCTACAGCCAAAAAATTATGGTCTTATGATAGTAACAGCAGAAYGCAATACAATTACATGAAAATAAATTTAAGTTTCACCTGACAATCTAGATAAATTATATTTCCTGAAGCATTTGAATTATGTCACGTTTGGTAACAAGGTGATAAATTCTTCAGTAGAACTTAATGTACTTAGTATATAYGCAGTAAAAAGCATACATATACCAAAAGGAAAGCCATTTCCTCACACATGGACAAAGACTTTTGAGTGTTAGGGTCTTGTTCTTTAGTCATATCACTGAAACAATAACTTTAGATCTCACTGCATTTGATTCAAACACATCCTTCATACAGAAAACTGCAAGCTCAGAAAAACAAATCGTCCCTCATAAAGTGAACAAGAACACATTTCAGGTGGGATTTGGATCCTTCAACACATCTAACAGTATTTTATATCACTTAAAAGTCTTTTACATGACTGTCGGCCCCCAGATATCACTCTGGAAGGATGAATCTACAGATCCTGTATCACAGCTACCAGCTCCAGGAATGCACAGTGAGTATGTTACAGTGTCTGAGGCAACACTGGATGTCTAGGTGAACATTTGAAGCTCATATTTCAGGACCTTTCCTCAGTCAGAGTCCTTTTTCTTGTCCCAGCATGATTCTAACTTGACACGAATCAGAAAGCTGCAGTCATCTCTCACCTGCAGTAAGAGCTAATATTGTCGGAGTCACCCTCCTTTGCATTATTCCACAACTGCTCCCTCAGTTATGTTTGAGTACTCCTATCCTGCTTTTAGTTGGGATACAGTTACTCTTCTTCACAGTAGCTAGTATGCGGTTATGTTTTGGATTTGTGATGGAAACAATGCTGATAACACAGGGATGTTTTAGTTGCTCCTGTGCAGTTCTTACAACAGAGTCAAGGCATTTTCTGCCTCTCAACCCACCAGTGAGGACGCTGGCGGTGCACAGGAAATTGGGGAGGGACACAGCTGGGGCAGCTGATCCCAACRCACCAAAGGTATATTCCAGACCATAACTTATTATGCTCAGAATATAAAGCTGGGAAAAGAAGAAGTAAAGGTGGGATGTTCTAAACGACAGTGTTTGTTTCCTGAGTCACTGTTAGGCACAGAGGGAGATCTGCTTTCCTGGAGACGTCTGAACACCTGTCTGCCTTTGGGAAGTGGTGAATAAATTCCTTGGTTTGCTGTGCTTATGCACAGCTTTTCTTTCCCTACTTAACTGTCTTTATCTCAACCCATGTGTTTTTTCACTTCTGCTTCTCTGCTTCTCTACCCTGAGAGGGGAGTGAGAGGCTGTGTGGGGTTTAGTTGCTGCCTGAGGTTAAACCACAACAACTTCTGAAGAAGTCCATTTAGAAACTGTTTGGGAAGTTGAACAAATTTTTCAGTTGTTTCTTCTCTTCTTACTTATCAGTTCTGCAAATTCAGCTTTAGAGTTTTATTTTACACATAAAATAACACATCAGCGACCACTAACTGCAGCATGTCTGTCTGGTTGAGCCCTTAAGTCAGTTTAAACCACACAACCTCATTCAAACTTCTCTTTCTGGACAGCAAGCAGCTGCAACAAACAGTTTTCTTGTATAACCACTTCCTGAAGACTTCGGCTGCATGGGTTCTATGGAAATTGACTCTCCAGTTCTGATCACCTGATAGCCCAGGCTGGGGACCACCTGGCAGTTCAGGACGCTTGAGCATGATCCATCCTCCAAAGGAAACAAAGGGTGAAAAGCGGAAAACGACAAGGTACAGTCAGGGCTTATTACAGTTTGAGATAAGGGCGACGCCAGAGGGTACAACCAAACGTAGTCCCACCATTTAGAYACACATTTTCCCTTGGTTTCTGCAGTTAGATGGGAAGAAAGGCAGGACATTCAAGAGCAAACCAGATGTAAGACCTATTAGTTTCTCCAGTTGTTTGGTGATATCATGTACCAGCCGTACAAGTTCTGCAATTCTCCCCTACGTTACCTATGAAAGGTGATCCACAGAAATCTCTTGGCAACATCCCAGGTTTTATACAACTGTCTTAAAAGTATGTCATATTTGCATAGACATCAGAACTGAAAACCAGTTACTGTCAGATGAGGGCCTTTTCCTAGCAAGCGAAAAAAACCCAAACACAAAAAGTCAAGACATACAAAAAGTCCACTGGGAACAAGCAAGTCAGGTACATTGTTTGAAATGAGCTTCCCCTTTCACTTAGGGAATTGTCTGAATTTAGACAAATATGCAAAGCCTCTCCAAGCATTTTAACATCTTTCAGTGAATCATCACTGGTCTTCCATGTAAGAAAGGCAGATTATCACCAGAGCCAGCAAGTAGCATAAGCTAGAAAGAATTACTTCAGAACTACTGAAAAAAAATCCCTACCGGAAAACCCACAAAACCAGAGTGTGATCTCAATGTCCTTATCCACCTGCCTAAGGTTTAGATCTTCATGCCTGAAGTGGGCACTTTCTCAGGATTTAATGCTATGGCTCAAGAGTTGTTTTGAAGGCTATTATATAGTACTTTCCCCTRCTTTACTTCTAAGGCCACACTGCAGCTAGTCTTCAAAAATGATCACTCCTCTGGACCAGCAAACTTGCAGAGAGGTGAGACCATAGCCCAGTTTTCTATCAGGGAAGACAGTAATATTTTTACCCTCTGCACCCTGGACACAAGTTTTTAGAAATCTATTTGTAGGCCCAGTGTAATGCAGACTGAATTTAATAGCCTGATATGTGCAGAAATATTTGAGTTAGGTAAAAATTGAAYGTTGTAAAGAATGACCTAGAAAGTCAACAGCGTTAGATTTCAGCGTACCTGAAGTCACAAATCTAGACAAGATAAACAGTAGAACTGAAGAAGAACTGCTCCTCCCCCCCTAAACTGCAACAATAAAACAACTCACAAAACCAGAGAAAAGAGATAATGCAACAATTTTATGCATGTTACAGATAGTTTCAGACTGGGATTTTAACTGGCAGAAGGAATGAAATATTTAGGGAAAAGACGCCTAGGAAGCCTACAAGTCTGGTTCAAGCCAATCTGAATCTAACCATTCATAAAATACACTATATCCTGGAGTAGATGGACTTGCTAGTTATTTTCCTTCAGGTAAAAAGCAAACATCCCTTTGCCAAAAACGCTTTTAGATCCACTGTGCCCTGCCAACAGACCTAACAGTTTTCTATTTCAAGTAGAGCTGGAAGTAACAGGGCTTTATTATCCTGCAAAACTTAAGTTTTAGAAGTTTTTTTGTTCTGTATCGGGAACACAGAAGTCGCTGAAAATTCATCAGGAGAAAAGGTAAAGAAAGAACACACAACAACCACAAATCAGTCTGATTTGCCTGAGAAATGGAAGACTAATGCAGGTCTTTGGTAAGTATCAGAGCAAGAAACTTACCCTTATTTGTCTTTCAGACCTGTGTCCCAACTATATGATCGTATGGTATTCTGGTGAAGGTCTAGTCTCAAAAATGTTTCACGGAACAAAAAAAAAAAGCTAATCAATAAATCAGCATCATCAGTTTAAAAAATGTATAAAAATTCCTGACATGGCTGAAATATTGATTTTATTGACATACATGACATTCAGGTTTTAATGGATAAGAACAAAGAAAAAACAATTCAAGTCTATGATAAAAGGAAARTTTTTTATTGACCACTGAAGAAGGCTAATTATACTTTTCCCTGTGATGCAGGAGGCAGTTTGTGTTACAGAGGGATCATTCACCTGCCATTAGTGTTCCCTCTTCTGTAAAGCCAAGTCCACTAAAACAATTTATGTTGTGCTATTTAGCTCCAATGTCATCATGCACAAAATGCACTACACTTGGGATACGGGGACTGAATACTGACAAAACCTTTACAAAATACTTTGATACCAGTTTTATTTAGTTACTTTAGTTAGTTGTTTAAGCATGAATCCATACCTGAGAATCTGAAGCTAAAGAATATATGAAAAATGAAACAACGGTGGTGACACTAAATTACAAAGATCCAATTCAGCAGCTATTTTAAATTGCACTAGAGACTCATTCAAAAACTTTTCCAAAAATTACCTTCTGAAAACTTCTGAATAAAGCACACTGGAACAACTATACTGTCAAATCCAGTCAATTGCACAGAAACTTTTAGTTCTAGTGACATTATTGGGCTCTGATACTTATGCCTTCAATTCTGATTTCATAAGCAAGTTAAAAACCCCATTTATTGCAAGCCCTGTTGAAAGTGTGAAGCCTAGCTGAAAGACCCTTTAAACGTTATCAAAGTTTGCCATCAGAGCTGAAACAACATTTAAAAAATGTCTTGATGTTAGGTCTGATCTGGATATTGACCAGACTAGTGACCACAAGGATGAAAGTTAATTTAAAAATTCTGCTAACAACATTAAGATTGGAGAGACTTCTCACCATCTGAAGGATGTACCTTGGATTTGAAAGAATTAAGTTTCATATGCATCAAAACATCAACCTGAAGAACGCCAATAAATGGGTTAATACCCACACTTTGAAAGGGGACATTAAAACCACAAATGCAAAATGAGGTAGGAAGGTAACTTTCTAAATAGCAATTTGGCAGAACTGGCCATTTGTGGTAGAAGTGCCAGGTAAAAGGAAACAACAAAAAAAGGTATTGCAAGATATTGATATAAGATGTTACAGAAGACAGTTTTTCTGCTCTAGTTAGTGCTACCAAGACTACACTTGTAGTCTAGTACCAGTTCTAAGCATTACGACTTCAGAAAACCATCTACACTGGAGATTCTTGAGTGCAGAGCAAAACCAAATAAACACAAGCTTACTTTTTCCCTCAAGTCACATGTAGCTAGAAGACCTGGACAAATTCAGTATTTAAGACGTGATGAGGAATGAATGGGTATAGGCTGGATGAATCAAAATTGCTAAATTCAATGTGTTGAAGGGTTTCTTCCAGGACAAGTTTTTCCTTGCATGCACCTAAATTCTTGTAGCTCACCACTGGGCTCAAAGAAAAGGAAAAATTCAATATAGCAGAATCAGGGTACAGACATACAAACTCCTGAAGTGTTTGAACTGTTCCTAGCCCAGTTTAAGCCTGATTCAGTTAATGTCCTAAACCCCATGCACACCTCTGGAGTTAGCATGGGCCAAAGATAATTCCCAATAGGCAGGCAGGATGTGGTACATGTTCAGGAGACTAAAAAAATAATAATAAAAAAATAATATCAGAGACACAGACAGGCCAATCTAGTGGGCATCTGGATTGTAAGACAGACCCTAACACTGTCCAATTTGTAAAAACATTTGGCTATATCTGGGCTTCTAAAGAAGAAAGTGACAGGCTATTGTTTTGGGCAACACTGTCAAAAGATGGGAGAGTAACTGGCTTGCAATAAAGACTAGTTCTTCACACCCCGGTCTCTCTGATACATATTTCTTTCTGACCATGGTAAAGCATGAACAAGCTAGAAGAAAGGGTAATTGTCTCCACTGTGGAGTTCACCTGGTATCAGAAAAGTAAAAATCCATTTAATTTATCTGGTCTCTTTTAGCTCTTCTTTTCTAGGATTCACTTAGTCATATCTATTTACTTTTTAAGTTTGCCATCCTTGTCAACTCACTCTTGAGTCTTACGTGAAAACATAATCCATGCCAAAAAAGCCATTGCCAGGATCTTAAACGGGGCTCTATCTTATTAGGGGACTTCAGGGCAGAACRTGCTTTCATGCATCCACAGCACAAGGATCATGCATCTTCTTTCCTATTGTCTCTAACAACAAGCAGTCTGGCAAGCAAGCTCTTCTATAAGTATGAATTTAATCTTCCAGCAGGTGTGTTGCCAGAACTAGAACAAAATCCAGAGAGCTTTCTTCTCACATTACACAGGTGCCTCCCAACCCCCTTCCTCAAAAGCTCTGTATAAACCTTTGGCCAATATTGCTATTAGCTTTTTAATATCTAAACAAATGAGAGAAGAAAGATAGAAAACCAATAAAAGAAAGGAAAATAATTTTAAAAATATCAGTATATTGCTTCAAAAAGTACTCCCAAGAAGAGGTACCTTAGAACACGGCTCTAATGAGTATGGCAAAGTTTCTGCTTTTTGAGGGTATTGTCATTGGTGTTTTAACTGTTTAAGACAGCGTATTAAACACAGATGTCAGTTCTGGGAATGATGTTCTCATGCTGCAGAAGTTCAATTCTACATACGTGGCCCAGACACAAAGCTATCAGGAACTTTCCTTGAACAGGGAGCACAAGCCCACAAAACAAACCTTGAAGGCAGCAAAAGGAAGAACAAAATAAACACAAACACCAGCAACATCAGCACTTAATAAGAGACCTTCTACTTTGACCATATACCAGATTTAGAAATTTCCCAATAACAACCGTAGAATTCAACCAATGAATCCATACTTCAAAAGTACCATGTAACACAAGGCATAGCACTTGTAGTCAAGTCATATTCCTTCACTGTGGACTTGCTGCGATTCTCTAAGTTGCATTTCTCACCCACTTGCCGCTATTCTTTAAGTTTCATTCTTCACCTAAGTCCATGAGGATAAAAATTCCAAAGTCCACCTGGAGACACATATGCAACACCATGCACACCACCACAGTTTTAGGTTAAACAGTCTTACAACAGTTAAACAGTCTATAAATAAAAGATAGTAGCTTTTAAAATATTCACATACTTTTGGGGTGATCTACTATCGACTTCAGCTTTTAGTCGCAAATTCTCTCTCAAAAGGCTATTGTTTTCCACGCTCAGTTTCTTATTYGCCTAAGGAAAAGAAAAGGAAAAAACCAGTGAAACAGAAATGACTTCTAATATTTATAGGACAAGCTGTTTCTCCTTCTTAAAGAGACAGAACTAGAAATATGCAGGCAGGAAACAGCCTTCAGACAGGGACACCACTTAAAAATCACCATGGGAAATGGTTTGCAAAACTGAATAGCGAACAGACATTTTTTATTTATATTCCCAAAATACATTGCAAGTGTCCTATCTAGGGAAATAAACACAGCTATGTTAGTTAGCACAGAAAGTCATTAAGGAGATGTACTAATGGCAATTCCATGTTTTTTTTTCTACATGACTAAATACGTTAAGTACATTAACATTACAATGTGCAGGTATCAGCAAAACTAATGTTGAACAGCTTCCCCCGTTCCAAATTAGAGCAAGATTACTTTGTGGGTTTTTGGCTTGTTTTTAAAGCATAGTTATCCTGTGGATGTAAATCCATTACGACAAGCTATTTGCRGTCTTTCTTCACTTTCTTCCAGGACATTGTGATTAAGATTCCTGATTCACAACCCTTCCTACTCCTTGAATTGAGGTCAATTCCTTCTTCTCAGTTCAGCAGACACCCTTGTTAACAAGACACTTCACATAAAGAGAAGTTTTCCTGCCACCGTGTTTCAGAACAATGAATGCCACTATCCGAACAAGCAGAATATACTCTTTGCACTTCATAGTCTGCTCTACCTCCCTATGCTAAAAACAGCACCACCAGTCCAGGACTCGTAATTCATAGCCTCAATTAGGTAAAGCTTCCACTGCATAATAAAAGTATGATCTAGAGCTAGATCTGACGAAAGAGCTATGCCACTGGGCTCAGGAGTGAAATGTACTTTTCAGAAGCATCAAACAGTGCAAGAAGAGAGGCAGAGAACTTTAAATGCTCATACAAATATCCCTAGCAACCTTGCCCGGTGAGGAGGAGGGGAAATGGAACAGAAAAAAATAAACAAACACCCCCACCCCCAACACCACAATATTCCTAAGGACGAAAAGAATAACTAGAGACTTGTGGCAAAGAACTGAAGGGTGAGCCCAGGGCTGAGTGTCAACTACTTGATATTTGAAAAATAAAAGCACAAAAAACTATCCTGAAAGCAATGAACGAGAATTCAGGAAAGCTCAGTTTCAAAGCATCATCAAACCACTTGCCAACACGGCCAAGACCTTTCTCTCTTTCCAAAGACACAGCTCCCCCAGCTACATAATCAAGTAAAAGATTTCTTTACTTGTGTAGCTCTGGTAGGCAGGGCATCCATGTGGCACACGGCAAGGACTGAACCCCTCTGGTATCCTTCTTCCAGAGAGTGCTCTAACCTCCAAGTCAATAATCTGCAAAGGACCCCCACTTGCACCACAATGTCTACATTAATGAGTTCATGTAACTACATTTTTAATGAGTGTACTTAGTCTAGGCTTTCTCCTATGGAGTTTGTTTCACCACTCCCATACTTTTTATGACTCCACTCAAAGTATTAATGACTACTTTGGGCATTCCTATATTTGTCTGCTCTAGAACATTAAATGATAAAGGTGGTTGCTATTTCCTGATTCAGTCTAGTTTTGAAAAAGAAAGTGGTGGCAACCCCATTTCCTGAGGGATCTTGTCTCACTGGGAAGTGATGTCTGGTTGAAACTCCTAGGTCAGGTACTTTCAGGGATAAAGAAGGCTTCTGGTTCCAGATAGTGTGTCCATGGGAAGGAGGTCTTGCTGTTCAGAACGGGGATGGGCAGCGCATGCTTATAAGTGAGACAAGGTCTAAAATGGCCAACTGACTTTAGGTACTTACGGAATTGAGCAGCTGTTGAACAGGGAACAGATGGGAAAAAAGTGTTGGACTCAATGATCTTAAAGCCCTTTTCCAACCTAAACGATTCTATGACACCAGTTTAAGACTTCTTCCCTAAAACCTATCCAAGCCTCTATTTTTTTTGTAACTCTTCACCAAATTCAGAGATTCCCTACACTTAAACCTCTTTTCTTGCTAAGGCTAAAGCTATACTGAAAAAATACCCAAGCAAATCTCTTCTTCAGTTCCTGTAACATTCTTCTTTTTACTTACCTAGGAAAAAGTTAAAAAACCTAGTCATCACAAAAAAAAAAGAGGCAGTACAGTCTAACTTCACAAAAAAAAACCCAACAAAAAATAMGGCAGACAAGAACTTCTTGCTGTGAATCCTCTTTTGCCATCTACAAGTGAATCTGAAGCTCCTGAGGTCCTAGAAGCGTCCCATTAACAAAATGGCAGGTCAGTACAATGTGTGCCTCCAAGTCTATAGCACAGAAAAAGTGTGAACACTATTAATGCTTAAAAACTTAAAAAAAAAAAGTCCTAAACACATCACACTTCAGTTTTGCAGGAAGTAACCCAGGATTGTTAACAGAAGAAATAAAGGCAGCATTTTGAATAAATACAAGTCCAGTTTTTTCCACTCTGATTTCAAATTAATCTGATATTTCATTCTTCTTCAATGTTTAAGGTGATCTTACTTGTGCCTGCAGGGATATTTTGCAAGATACTTTTATTTAGATGTATTTTCACATGCCTATCTCCTTCATCCTTGCTTCTGCAATATCAGATTTACTTTTATATTACACCAAGATGTATAAAAAGGCTGCAGATTTCCAGTAAAGGATCTGCTGGTCATAAAATGCTGAAGTTTGTCTATTTTCGGTCAAAGGGTCAAGTTACTCTGTCTCAGCAAATTGCACCAAAAATATCGGCTAGCAGGGAGGGCAATAGTGCAAAATCTGCCTCAGCCAACTGTACTGTGTTTGCCCACTGAATGTTGTAAAATAGATATATTATATAGATTATTGCAAGCCTGAAAAATCTGGTCATCAATACTGTCGACAAGTGCTACTATAATCCAATTACCCAGTCATAGAGTGACAGAGGAGTTGAAGAAGAGTCACATACAGGACTCACTAGAACAAGCAATAACATCTGACACTTGCAAGGGCTATATGGAAATACTATGATACACCAACAGTCACTGGAATTCAATTTTTTTCCTCTTTCTTCTAGATCTATGAAGTACCCAAAGGTCATGGTAGCTCTCACTCCCATTTAACTAACACAAAACACTTATGCTACAAAATAGCTGAAGAAATGTGTTTGTTACATTTATTACCTCCCTTAGCTTTTCCACATTATCCATCAGTTTTTCGCACATATCATTGGCAGTTTTCAGCTTTTTGCTCCATTCCTCYGGGGTTTCTGGGCCACTGGTACTTGCTTCATTTCCTGACTGGCTAGTTTCCTCATTTTGGCAAGACACAGCTGATGCTGCAGGATCCAGAAGAGATTTCAGCTGTATCTGTAAACTGAGGTTTTTACCTTTCAGATCTTCTACTTCTTTTTGCAGGGATTCTATTTCATCCTAAAGGTGTCAGAAATTCAGAGGAATTAAAATAATTTGTGAGATTAATTAAATAATACTGACAAATTCCCACAGCACTTAGAAACATGGGTTCTGGCAAGCCCAGACGCATGCCTTCACTTACACATATATCTAAGTATGCTTATGTACTGTGCTTTAGGCAGGATTTTAATCAACCTGCACACTCAAGCATACTGAAGGTTTTAGTGCAGGGAATCCCTTGACTACATAAAGGACCCTGAACAAACTGTCAGGCAGACCAAAAGCTTCAAAGCATTCAGCAACGTGAATCTATTATTAGGGCACTCTGTGGGAGGATTTCCTGTATCAAGAGTGTTAAGGTCGTCCTCTGCTGACTCATTTGCTGTTATTTAAGAGTGATTCTCTCATATCATTCTAAAATGTCACATGTTAGGATGCTGAAAGTCTTCAAATTCAAAACAGACAGAACACTGCCTGGAAAAGGCTGCTCCAGCTACACCAAAGCAGCAACATCTTAGGAAAGACTCAAAATGCAAAGAACAAAGCTCTTAGCTGTACCACTCTGAAGCCACAGGGAAGCAAAAACCTTCCAAAGCTTGTTGTTAAAGGGATAAAAGAAATAATTTATCCTGAAAACATCTTCTGCACTGTTCACCGATTCAAGTATATGAATTGTTCGTGGTCAGACCACTTAGGGAGGCCATATACAGCATTTACATAAGGCATATTTTCACAAATAATCATGCCCACCCCTGCACCTGGCATGGGAACAACCATGTMAAATTAAGGCTTTTTTTAAAAAAAATTATGTTATCCTATGACTAGCTCTATGAATTTTCAGTTGATTCAACAGAAAGGCAGGAAGCCTCTTTTTCCTGACTCCTTCTCTCAGAGAGAATAATAGAACCTGAGCTATAGGCAAGTTTGTCATAAAAGAYAGCTCTTACTTCCCCAGTGTCAAGGATATACAGAGTCCATTTCCTTTCCCTCATTCTCCTTCCCACAACAGGTTTCCTTCAAAAATATGTGATGTCTTCACACTGCTGCTACTGAGGAAACAACAGCTGAGAAAACAAACTAAGCACATTCCTTATTAACAGTTTTTCATCTTCTTCCCAAGAGAGTATTTTTCCAGCAAGAGACTGGAGCATTCAGTTCCACTTACAAGCATTTACTCACTTTCAAAAAACAATAATGCTAAAATTTAACCTACGCCAGAAGGTTACAGTGGGCAATATTCTTTAAGAAGGAATTTAGTCTCCCTGAGTAACAGGGAATTACTTCAGAAAATGTTTGTGTTTGTATTGAAGACAAAACAAAAAGCTCCCTACACCTAATATGCATAAAGAAAACGCTCCCATACCACCTGGGGGTGGAATTCCCACAAAACTAAAGAATTGGCTGTACTTGGCTACCTGTTGTCTAGAAAGACTACTACTGTGACTTCAGTGGGACCACTTCAAGCCCTGGCAAATGTTCTCTTGTAACCTTAGTCAAAAGGTGGCATTTTAATGCAACTGAGTTCCATGTAGATACAGTATACACCTTTACTCAAATTAAAAATAGCAGGACTCAAAGCAAAAGGACCATTTGTATGCTGTAATTTAACAGCTGCAGCTCATCTGGAAAGTCACAACACTCCCCCTGTCCTTACCTCATATTCTTTGTGGAGCAATTCAAGCCTTGTTTTACGTAGGTGTTTTCTGACTGTTGGACTAAATATAGCATCACTTTCACTCGTTCCTCCTAAAGCAACATAGGATGAAAGAAGCACTAATATTGTTTCCTTTTCATTCAATTCAACACTAGTTATCCACCTTACAGCACTTTTCATATTATCAACTACAAATGCAGCTAATACTGGACCAATTGACTACCATGGAAGATTTAAAGTCCTTTCAGAACAGGTTCAACTTGAGTACCTACTAGTGATGTTTAGAAGTCAAAATCTTGATTCCCAACAGGAAGAGAACTTTTACATTTCTCAACTTTTTTTCTTCTTTAACAGAATCTTATGTTATTTAAGACCATGCTAATAAAACAGAGCTGAAGGGAAGGGACAGGGTATCAAGCATACATTTAATTAGTACAAGCTAGTGTAAGTTTTTCAAGTGAGATTATTCAGATATATTTTTCTCTTAGAATGAAATAGCAGAGCTGATATTTTATGTCAAATAAAGACTGCAGTATCTCCTAGCTCTGAGGAAGTTAAGATCCTCATGCAGGTGTTGTAGCTTTGTCTTATTTCTGTGCTAAGAGAAATCTTCTTAAAAATAAAAAAAAAAAGGAGGAAGTGATGAACAAAATAAACAAACAAAAAGTACCACATATTCAAGATTCTGGATTGAAGTACACTAATTCTCAGCTAAATGCTGTTCTCTTAGGTCAATAGGTTGCAATGCATAGGTGAGAATGCATTTTTTTTCAGTTAAAGGCACAATCCAACCAAGATTTAAAAACAATCATTAGAGCCATGGGGTACTTATTGTGTTTGAATAATCTAGCCATTAATATACACAATGTCTCTGGAACTTTCCAGTAACATACCTAATAGCAACAAGGTTAAAGATTTAGTTAATTCTTCCTTAGATGCTGGTAAAAACCAGACATCTCTGGACTCAAATCAATCTCCTCCAGCAGTAAATAGCAGAAAGTTATTTCAAAGCCTAAACTTGTCCTTACCTATAATTTCCTTGCAGGGATTTTCAGGCGTGATGGGAATCCTGCAAGCTGGGCACTGATTATTGTTCTTCAGCCACACTTCAATACAAATGGAACAGAAAACATGGTTGTTCACACAGATAACTGGGTGACGGACCTTTAAGCATTAAAGAGGAAATAAAAAGAAAAAAAAAACAAACAGAAAGACTCTATGAATACCTTAAAACTCCTTAAAGTAACAAAATACGAAAATATACAACTCCATTTCTCAGTGCAAGTCTGGCCTTGCAGGAAAGTGACACTGTCGTTTCAYAGGGCTAGCTAAGAGCAGCGTCCTGACTCACAACACCAAATTTCCCTCTTATTGAAGGCACCAAAGCTATAACCATTTCTGCAGAACTGAGGTCCTTGTTTCCAAGAGCTCATTAATAACCAGAGTGGCAGCAGCACCTTTCCTTTACCCCACAGCCTCCAAGMACTACAGCCAGCCACTCCAGCTAAATGCATTCGACTCCCAAGGTAGAAGACAACCAAAGTATGTGCATTTTCAAAAGTGAGGCAAGGAGGGATTTCTACTGGCAACATCCAACACTTCTCTGTGGAAGAGGTATCATTGGAACATAAAGTGTTACAGATTAACTTTAGCCTGCGGAAAATCAGCTTCACGGAAATCAGCTTTAAAAAGGATCAGGGCCAAAACCACAGAGCTGAAACATGAACCAGCAATCACTAATTCAAGTCTCCTGCTAGATATGCATTGCTACTAAATAAGTCATTACCCAAGAATGGGGCAGCTAACTGAAGGATTAAATATTCCAATCAGACACAGATTCTTTCGAGCTTTCCCTCCCCTTCCAAAACGGCAGGGTAAACAAACTTTTAGAAAATATTAATGACAATGCATTATTCTCTCTTGTCGTTTAACTATAAACCCTGTTTGAAAGTAAATGTGCACAGAGGGACCAAATATGATGAAGAAGAAAAAGACTTTATGCCTTATTGCAGCTTGTTACAGCTTACTGTAATACACACTCTCAAATCTCTTACTTGTTAACATTAGTATTTGTGTTAGGGGTCTTAAAATAATTATTTGTTTTTCCTCCACTCCTGTCTTTTCCCAGGAAATGTATTTTAAGACATAGAAGTGTTGGAATATATATTACTTTAGATTCTACTGTACTGCACTTAAAACCCAAGTTCAAGAGAATCTTCATCTTTAAATGAAGTCCTCATCATCTCCAAGATATTCCTCTTCCATTCTATTAGTAAAGTAGTCAAACTAAAAAGGAAAAATGCAATGTTGGCAGGGAGAAGCAAGCACCTCAAAAGGACAGTCAATAATCTCTTGGGCCAACAGATAAGACATGTCCTGTAGCAGTCGTACCCATACAATCAGTGTTGCATGAGCTAAAACCCAGGTGTTTTACCACTGAAATATTCATGGATATGAATTAAGGTCCAGATCTGTCAGCTTCTTCTCCAATTCACTATCCATGCTTCTGTTACCTTAACGGATTCACAGTATTTTTAAGATCTCCAGTAAGACAGTCCTGAGAGTCAAAGGAATTATCTATACATAAACAAAACCTCAAGTTACTGAAGGTACGAAGAGAGAGAGACTGAACTTTCACCTCTAATTAAGGAAGCTTTTTTGTGATTATCGCAAGCATTAGCACACCAATGCTTTGGAAACATTTAAATATTACAATTTCCATTATTTTTAATTTTAAAAAATCTTGTTACTTATTGCTTTCCTTTACAGGAAAAACAGCTTTCTCACCTGCAGCTAGCAGGAAAAAAAAAAACCAACTCTGAAGCAGCCTGAGAATAGTTATACGGATGGCGATGATAAGATACAGAGCAGAATAACATACAATAATCCAAACAGGAAAAGACATTTCATGAGTGCAGGTTTTCCCCCCTG
Organism: Parotia lawesii; assembly: GCA_003713295.1. NCBI lineage: Eukaryota > Metazoa > Chordata > Aves > Passeriformes > Paradisaeidae > Parotia > Parotia lawesii. The sequence goes on from RAHM01000031.1 coordinate 4,687,841, forward strand.
GGGAGCAAGAGACCCTCAGTTACCCCAAACCTGACATAGAAGCACACTTCTTGCACATGAATGATTASTCCATATCTCTAGCAAAATAGTAAGTCACATTTATTACTCTCCAGGGTACAGTGCTTCTGATTTACACACCTTTACAAGTTTCATTTCAGGGCTGGGGTTTTATACTTTTGTTGGCTCAAAATCCACACAAAGCAACCCATGCCACACCAGCAGAAGCTGCTATTGAAATGTCACACAATAGCTGGGGTGGCCACTGCCCTTCTCACTGACTGTGACAAGCCCAGGGGATGGGGGATCAGGACACACCCATTACTAAAAAAGCATTTCACTTGAATTACAGCACAGTTTCAGCTCCTTAATTGACCATAATGTCTAGAAAGGCTATAGTTTATTTCAGAAGGCTTGATCAGCTAGGTGCTTTTGAAAAATTTCCTAATTTTTCCCCTCTCACATAATCCCATTCCTATGCAGATCAAAATCCAATCCTGTGCACATCTATGTCACTTTGAAGGCACTTCTGGGCCTTCACGTAGAACTAACACAGGAGCAGGCACATGGAAAATCAGACACACTCCAGTGAACCAATCTCCAGACATCCTACATTGTTTCAACCAACACTGAACTTTGTCTCGAGTCCAAGCAACCTGTCTACACCAAAACCAACAAGAGAGACCTTCAGWCATCCTGGGACAAGTAAACCTAACAGTCTGAAGCAGATGGCTTCTGATCTGCTATCTAATTAAAAAACACAGATATGTTAGAAGACAGCCCAGACCGTGCTAAAAGAATATTCAGGTAACAAACATGACATTGATCCAAGCAATTCACTCTTACTTTAAATCGTTATTTGTACATTTTGCCAATATACTTTCTGACACTGTTCAAATTAATAAAATGGGCTAACATGTCCCTGCTGCCCAAGACTTCAGCTTTATTAAAAACAATGAGTGGCCAACTCATTGAATGAATTTCTCTGCGATATCTCCTTTTTTATCCCCTTACCATTACGCACAGTGAATAGTTTGTATTTTGCAGTCAGACCTCTGCAAATTTTGCAGAGATAGCAAGAGATACATTATGAGTTTAGRGTGGGCCTTCTACTTGATTTGAAGTCTATGCTACAAACCACACGGGTATCAGATTATGTCAACCCTCCACGATACTCCCTGCTCCCCACTAAAAGATAGTAAAAACTGACAAGAYTTTTTCCTTAATTTAAACTAAACAACGTCCTTCCTCCAACCTTAATCCTGAGAAGACTGGTTTTTCAGATGAAGTTTTTCAATGAAGTGCCAAGCTAGACACAAAGATGCATATTAAAAACAAAGGACAGTCAGAGCTGTCAGCTTTGCCAACATTTAAACAGCTTTACATGTGTAAAAATGAAAGCATTCAAATATCTTTATCACGTCTCACCAACAGATTCACTTATATAATGTTAATGTATTATCCCAGTGCAAGAGAGCAAGAAAGAGTGTGGAAACCTCTTCCAGTACAAACTCAGGAACATCTAGAAAGGAAGTGGAAGTATGAAACAGTGGCTTGAAATAACTCAGTGGCTTTATAGCAAGATATGAACAAATACCTAATCAAACTGTTAAGTGCTTAGATCAGAAAGTAACTAGGATTGGATTAAAATATCAAATATCTTTGTCAGTTTGATTTCACTCTTTCTACTCTGCATTACAGACACAGTACACTTGGGTTCTCCTCCATTTTCATTTAGACAGATAAACAGAAAATTAACAGGACAACAGCCAGGAAGTCTTGCTTGGCTTCCAAAAAAAAGCCAAGAAATGAGTAAGCATGGTTGCTAAAAGTAACACACTGTCAGAATGATGAGACTTGAGAAAAGGGAGATGTCTGACTACTTTCCCTGTCAGTGCTACACACCTACTTCACACATCAAATGTGCCTGCTCTTTTGTTATCACTCCAGCACAGAAGGTCTGGGAGTAAAGGCCAGGTGAGGTAGAAACAAACTAGACAATAAATGCCAAAACACAAACATAAAAGGCTGTTTCTCCCCTCGTAATTATTGTTGTGCTTTAAGAAAAGAAAACAAGGAAAAAAAAAAAAGAGTAGTAAGAAYGAGCAAAGAATTTGAGAAGCAATTAGTGACAGCCATGAAATTAGCTCTGGGGCTTTTAGAGAAGAACAGACTAGCAAGAGCCCTCTGCTTCCCGAGGGAGAAGAGAAAGGAACTGAGAAAGGGACAGAGAGAGGAAGCGGAAACTTCTTCTCCAGCCTGCTGCAGTTTTGCTCAATACTTTTTAAATCCACTTGGTTATACACCCCGTCTTTGTCTCACTTGTCCTCCGCGATACAGCACCACGCTTAAACACAAGCTCCCCGAGCATTTTATAACAGAGTATCCTACTGATACCGGGAGAAAACCCCCAAACCTCAAAACCTGCACCTCGGGAGCTGCACACCCGCGTTTCAGCGACCTCGGCCCCCCCAGGCCCCTTCAACACCTCCCGGGACGCTCCCGCCGGGACAGCGCGCGGTTCCCAACATCCCAAGGGTGCCAGCAAACCTCAGCCACTGCCGGGAACGCCCCCCCCCCCCAGTTTCCTTCCCCGCACGGAGACGCAGAACCTTAAAAGACATAACCCCGGTGGGGGTCAGAGCGTCGAGCCGCGGCGGGGCCCCTCAGCTGCCGCCACCGGCCGCACCTCCCCGCACCCACCCCCGGTCCGCGGGGGCCGGGCGGCAGCGGCGCCGTTACCTTGCCCAGGCAGATGTGGCAGGTGATGGGCAGCGTGAGGGACAGCGTGACGCTCGGGCCGTGCTGCGCCATGGCGGGCCCCGAGCGGCGCGGCCCGGCGCCAGCAGCACGGAAGTCCCGCGGGCGGGCGGCCCCGGCCCCCCGCCAGCCCCGCTACGGCAGCCGGCGAGGCCAAGCCGCCGCCCGGCGGAGGGGAGCGCCGCGCGATCTGGCACCGCTCCCCTGGAGGGCGGGCGGGAGCCGCGGCCCCTCACGGCTCTGCTCCGCCGCCGCTGCCCCCCGAGGGGGTGGCCCAGGGCCCCATGGAGGTCTCAGCCTACGCACAACATTCCTGGGGGGAAGCACAGCGCCACGGGGAGCGCAGGCACAGAGCCCGTGCAGGAGGAGGCCGACGCGGTAGCAAGGGTGATATCTTTTCCCCTGAAAAACCCATGCTGTGCTCAGGTTTCATCRTGCTGAATTAAATAAACAGCTGTTTTAATTCTGTTAATTGCCCTGAATCGGAGAATCACAGAATCATAGAATGGCTCGGGATAGAAGGGACCTTAAGGATCACCTTGGTCCAACCCCCGAGCCATGGGCAGGGACACCTTTCACTTGACCAGGTTCCTCAGAGCTTCATCCAGCCTGGCCTTGAGCACACCCAGGGATGGGGCATCCACAACTTCTCTGAGCAACCTGTTCCAGGTCCTCACCACCTTTTATCTAATYTAAACCTACTCTATTTCGATTTGAATCTGTTCCTCCTTATCCTGTCACTACATGCCCTTGTAAGTAGTCTTGCCCCATCTTTCCTGTAAGTTCCCTTCAGGTACTGGAAGGCCACAATTAGGTCACTCTGAAGCCTTTTCCAGCCTGATCAATCCTGATTCTCCTAGCCTTTCCCCATAGGAGAGGTGCCCCATCCCTCTGATCAACTTGGTGGCCTCCTCTGGTCTCACTTCCACAAGTCATTGTCCTTCCTGGGACATGGGAACATGTTCTCCCAGAACACGTTCTGTGGGAAACTCCCAGGGCATGAGCCCCCCTTCCTTATCACCTCCAGTCTGCCTGCGGCAGCCCAAACCCGGCCGTAGTCTCACGCCTGGCATCACCACTGGGTTCCCGCACTGCCCTCCCACTGCACAGGCAGCTAGGGCCAGCCTTTGCCTCTTGGCCCACAGCAYTGCTGGTCAGCTCAGGTGGGATTTGCACAGCCCATGTGGCTTTGAGGGCGACAAGAAAATGAGGACTGGGATAAGCCCCCAAGCCCTGCAAGGTGCTGTGTGTGATGATGCTTGATGATGCCTGGTGGAAGATTCTGATCCAGGGAAACCAAGGGGTCAAATTCAAGGATGAAAGTTTTGCATCTGCTGCCTAGCTTGTGCCAATGACTCTTCAAATCGTGAAGCCTTTGTGTTGCACTTTCTGGGCTGCTGGAGAGCATCTGGGAAGCAGTGCTGGTGGGATATGAGGCTCCTAGGAGTCCGCTCGCTTGACCTCAGTCCCAGGATTCCTGTAGTTTCTTGTAAACGTGCCACAGCATGCTGAAAATTATAGACCTGAGTGATTTAACATTGCACCACAAGATAAATGCTTATGATGCTGAGCATCTAATTCAAACAAGCGTAAAGTTGTGGATGCAATGATTAACAAGGAAAGTATCTTAGACCGACATAGCAGAGTTGCACGGATGCATTTCAATTTGATATAGGTAAGTCACTGCAAATAAAGCGAGGAAGCTAATGCATGGTGACATTCCAGTGTAGACAAGGCCTAGCGGATTTGGTGGTGATGCAATGCTTGGGTAGGAAAGGATGGGTTTGAAGAAGGTGTGCTTGATAAAAATTGAGTGAGTGCCTGCATGTTACAACATTTTTACATTTTACAATTCTTGGTAAACTTCAGGAAAAATTACTTATTGTCAAATAAGAAAAGAACCATTTACCAACATAATGGACATACCATTAATTAATATAGGCTGGAGTGAGTGGATATCCTCTGTGAGGAGATTCTTTTAGTCCTGGCACCACTGATGTGCCGCTTAGGTAGAATGGTGCTCAGAGAAATTTTTTCAAGAGAAGTGTAAAATTTTTGAGTTTTTTGAGCTTTAAAGAGAACCGCTGGAGCCTGAAATTCATTGAGTGAGTTTATCATGCAGCCAGAAAACTACACAGGAATGCAATGAATCCTTGTTATTTTTCTTTCTTAGCTTTATTTTTATATTGACTTTTATTGAAAAAATGTGAATAGACAATACAGAGAGTAGAAAGGGTAAATGCATGAAAGAGAAATCAAAAGCAAGGAAATGCATCGTACATTTGACATGTGAAACTCTTTTAAATGAATCTGGGATAAAGCAGGAACCCTTTCAAAGACATGACTTCCACTGCTTCAAAAAAGTGTATGTAACTGGAAAGTGACCTGTTAGAGAACAAGGTCTGTTGGGATGAATATATTTTCTCTCAACCGAAAATAACTTGTAAAGGAGTTTATTTTTCTGAATAAGCTGCTAAAAGGAACATGTTTTCTCTTAAGGAGGTTAAACGTATTTGTTTAGCAGATTTCTGCTGAAGTTGTATGCCTAGCCAGTGAAGGAATACTTAAAAAATTATTTGTGATCTATTAGTGCCTCAGGTTTTGTTGAAATTTATGGGTTGATGTTATCAACCCTTCAGGGGTATGGAAAATACTTAATTCTGTAGTACTGAAAGAGAGACCTCAGAGAGCAAGGAGAAAGGAGCTGGAGGGGTAACAATCTGCTGCAGCTGAGGGGAGCTGAGAAATACCATGTAAATGCAGGAGGTAACAAATGTTTAACAGGTCCAGGCTATTGAACACCACAGTCCACGTAGCATGAAGGATACTTTTGCAAGAGGGCTGGAGCCCGGATGAAACAGATAAAAAATTCCTGGAATGCCTGGCATGCCTCTGCTGAGGCACTGGGGCATAAAGATCAAACAGWCAGGCAATTTTCCAGCAATCTGGCCACTGCTGGTAAATCTATAGAGAAAGGATCGGTTAAAAGTCGAGACTCCAACCATGAATGATCTCCTAGGATTAGGGCTTCRTTTGTGAAACGCTTCAGCCACTTCACTACCTGTTCCCGAAATCTCAGAAATCTGAGAGGATTAATAGTGAAAATACGAAAATAGCGTCTGTCACAAAATGTGAAAAGTTCTTTGATGAGAGCTTGAAAAGAACCAGTATAGGAAAATAAAAACTGGTCAGAGTACTAAACTGAGACAATTAAGTCTTTTCTGCTTGAGACATATATTGTTTGATTCATAAAGATGAATAAAGTTACCATATGCTTGGCTTAAAGTACATAAATTCCTACATCTTGGATCTGTGCATGTTTCCCAGCAGTGTGCAGAGAGAGGAAGGAGCAGGTGAAGGTATGAAATATCTGTCTTCTTGGCTGATTAGCCCAGTGATAAATAATGCAGTTGCATTGCTTGCAATATTTTGGAGATATATATATATATATATTTGGATGTGGGGCTTTATGCCTTGAAAACCTAACCTAAACATCATTTTTTGTACCAACACAAATAGATATAAACCCCTGGTAGCCAAACTATCCACCCTCAGTGGCCACTTCTGYAACAGTGAAGTCTGTTCAAGTCGGCCTGGAAGAGCTTCCACTTCAAGAACAAGACTGGCTGGATCTTCAGCTTTTATAAAAGGGTTTCCCAGCTGCTTTTGCATGTTTTAGGGGAATATAGAGTGAAATTTGCCTAAAACTGAGTAAAGAAGCGTTGGATTCTAGGTGCCCAAATTCAGACCTGTGGTCATTAAAAGGTGAGAACAAGTTCCCCCTGCTCAGGATTTTACTGTTGAGCCCTGCAGAGTGGTGTCCTCGCTGGCTCCTGTTGTGGGACACCGTCCCAGGGTTTCACCGGCTGCCATTCTGAGGCCATTCAGTGGAAATATGTGGCTCTCAGATACCCCTGTCTATGCTGCCTGAGGACTGTAGGCTGCTTTTGCCACCTGCTCTTTGGGAGTTCACGTGTGGCTTTCGTTTTAAAATGTATGCAAATTTCATCTCTCTCTTTAAAACAGTGTTTTGGGGTTTGGCTGTGAAAAAAATTTGGTATTTCCAGAAAAGAAATAGGATGAATGCTAGGGGCCAGAAGATTAATCTCTGGCCATTGGGTAGGTGAACAGGGACAGAAAAAGAGAATAACTTTGTTGATTTAATAATGTTTGAGATTGACAGTCTTGTGGAAGCTTGATGCAATTAGTCTTCTTCACAAGAAATAGTAAAAGATGACAAATCACTTTTAAAGATAAAGTTTTGAGTTTAACCAGTGTAACTTTCTTAAAGAAGAATATACCTGCTCTCAGGTTCCGTGACCCACAAAGGAATTCAAAGTGACTAGCTCAGATGTAGACATCTTGCTCCGAGGCATCCAAAGTTCAGTAAGAAAAACCTCATTCTTCATGATCTCTCTTAGGTTTTTTGATCTCGYGCTTCTGGTGTTTTCCATTTTTCTTGACGTGTCAGCAAGGAGCCAAGCAAGTAAATAGATGATGCTGGGTTATACCTGAAGTTGGTGCAGCTTTCATACTTGCGACGTTAGGCTGTGCCATTTTTTCTTTTTGAGGGTCATGCAAGAGGTTGATTTCCCTTTAGACCCTTGTTCAGATATTGTATCTAAACAAACTCTATTATACTAGAATGACATCTGAGGGCAGGAAGAAGCTCCACAAGCATTGTGCTGTGCAGGCACTCTCTACCCAACCCGTATTTCTGAGCCTAAGGATGTCTGCATGGACTTTTCACCAGACAGGAGCCTGTCTGGGTGAGGGCTGGTTGCAATGAGCCACAGATGTACCAGGTGAGGTGCTGACCATCAAGAGGTATGGATAAACAGACTTTTTAATCTTATTTGCTTATTTTATTTGCTAGTGTATACAGAGGCYTTGTGAAATAGGCAATATAACAGTGAAGAGGTGTAAATTTTAGCTACCTTTTAYGTATAGAAGGTATCTCTCTAACCCATCCGCGTAGATTTAACTGACTTAGGAGACAGTGCTTCTGCAGGGAATATATTCAAGTTTGGGCCATTATTCTGAAAGGTTTGGTTGCTACTTTATCTCTGGCATTGCTCCAAGTGTTTGATGCAACAGGCCTTGATTTAAATTGTAAGTATGAAAGCCTTTCAGAACACCTTGTGGTGGGTGCCTACTGCCAGGAGAGGATCTGTCCCCCAGGATGTAGTGAAGAATGAGGCAAAACACTGCAAAACATCAGAAAAGTTTGATGAAGTTGCAGAGATTACGGAAGGTTTCCCCT
>RAHM01000031.1:4696080-4872260 GCA_003713295.1 Parotia lawesii
TCCCTTCCCTTCCCTTCCCTTCCCTTCCCTTCCCTTCCCTTCCCTTCCCTTCCCTTCCCTTCCCTTCCCTTCCCTTCCCTTCCCTTTTTTCTCTTAAGCAAGTGGAGGCTGGAATTAACAGTGTAAAATCTTAATGAGTAGATTGTGCTGAGCAGTGCGGTTCACCTCCGTTATTCTTCCACTCTCAAATGTTTACCAGCCAATCAGAGCATTCCTTAAAACCAGAGATTTATAGTGAAAAGTCGGCCCTAATTGAATTTCTTCATTAAGAACACCATCAAACAGATACAGAACACCTTACACCACCTTGTTTAAATTAGATTCATTTTTCTGATTAATTATTAAAAGGAAAGTTTAAAAAATCATAAAATCTTAAGTGCTATTAAAAATTGATTAGGAATGCATTTTTTCATTGACCCAGTTTGTATTTTTTTTTTTTTTTTTTTTGTCAAAGCTAATACATTTGAGTAGCTACCTCAGACAGAAGTTTGTAATCATTTGGTCATCAGTCAATTAATCACAGCTTCATAAATATTGATCTCAGATTACATTTATTCTTCATTCTTGAAAGATAGTTTTTTATTAATTTAGGCTCACTCACATACATTGTGGTTTACGCTGAAATTATTTTTAAAAGTTCTATTAAAATTTAATTTGAGCAGCCAGCCAACAGTGCAGCCACTGCACATTGTGCCACCTTTTGGCAGGTTTGTCACCTACTCCTGAAAGGTCCTGAGTGCCCACGGGTCATCCTGTAGGGCTTACTGACTGGCATCTGTCACCCATAAAGCTCTTCATGTGGAACATACACACCACTCATCACAGCAGGAGTAATTTGTGTCTAAGTGTGGATTTTTCTGAGAGGAGCAAAGACGGCTCTGATGTTTCTCTTCCCACCCTCAGTGGCCATGTCCTGATTCCTGGTAGTCCATCACAGATGGTGGTGTCTTCCTGATTGTCATACAGCACTTGGCTGCCCCTTGGCCTCTGCCAGACATCCCACAAGCCATGTGAGGGGTGTGTTTGTGGGTGCATAGGTTGAATGTCCTCAGCCCTGCTGCAGTCCCTGTCCTGGAGGTCATACATGACCTGGTGACTCATACTAGGATGGTGAGGGTACCTGGGAGTGCTCTTGCAGGGCCTGCTACTGCCTCTCTTCTGCCTAGGAAAAAATCCAGTACTTACTTTTGCAGAAGTTGTGTTTGTAAACAGAAATTCTAGGAGTTTTTCAAGTGAGATGCTGCAAGGAAGAGGAAGAGTTCTTTGATCCCAAGCATTTGGAGGGGGCACAGTCTTTCCTACAGCGTGTTCATCACACCTGAAGCAATACTGAAGCAATGCAAGCAATCTTTATTAACATTTCTGGTCCAGTTGCAGCTAAGAATCTCCATCTTGACAATTAAATATATTTTTGTGTGTGTGTGTTTGTGGTTATACTTGATCTTGTAGTTTAAGAAACAGAGATATGGACATATCAGGGGTAAGAACACACATCTGAAGAGTCACCTGAAGTATTCCCCACGCAGGATGCATCATTTTCTGCCCCATACTTTGTATTTTACTATGAATGCTATACTTCGTGCTGAGAATGACAAATTTCTTGGTTGGCTTCTTGCAGTACATTTGGTTCTTTGTCCTATGCTCTGGTAAAAAAAGCATGTCAAAGTCAATGTTCCCTAAAATCTCACTTGACTGAGGACTTTGGAGTAATGGGATCATGTAGCGACTATTATCTTTTACAACTGTGAAAAATCCTATGATTCATCTTTAATGTCTGACATCAAAACTGGTTGCCCACTGTTGTCACTCCAAAATTCTTATGTATTCTGGCACAGCTCTTCTGAGAGGCTCTGAAATACAGCTTCAAATCATGAGCAGCAGAGTGTCCTGGTGTGCTCTTCAGCATGAGTATGGAGTCATGCGGACCCCTGTTAGCATTCCTTATTTTTGCTGATGGAGAATGGATCATTTTTGTGACTATCCATTTATCTAAAGTTGCAAAAAGCTGATGTAATTTCCAGAGTCCTATTCCCCAATCAAATATACTACTCATTTACCATAAAAAATGAAATCACACTGCAGCAAGTTATCAGACCCCTTCCTTTAAATCTCAGTCACACACAGTGCTTTTCTGCGCTTTCAGAAAAGTCAGCCTGTAAGTATCATGTCAGAAACATGTGCAGAGGGAATTCAGATAACCCATTTGTTTTACGAATAGCTGTGAAGATTTAAGATATTTCCACCTCTGAGCCGTTTGCTACTTCCGTTCTTATCTGTTTGCTGCAGTTAGACTAGTTTTTTGCCTTCATTATCCATGGCCTATCAGCTTGCTGGACATAATTTGTTTGTTTTGCATTATGGCAAACTAGAAGGGCATTGTCTTCTATGGCACAGTCATTTCCAGCAGAGAAATGCTAGCAAGGGTATGTAAYGGGGGACGTTGAATTTCTCCAGCTGTAACCTTAAAAAATGCCTGTCTCTTCTCTGTATTGTATAATCAGGAGTGGATTCTGAGGCCAGTTGCAGCTAACATCTTCAAACAGGAGGGATGCCAAGGAAATCCAATAAATATATCACCCTCTGACCAGTTCTTTGCAATAGTGTGATAGCTGGAACCAGGTTATCCAGTTTATTCAGTGGTTTGACAAATGCTCCTGTGAATTTGAGCAGTGTTTTAAGTTGTACTGAGTTCGGTAATCCTGGACAATCTTTCTTGGCAGAAAAGAAGAAAAAGAAAAGCTGCAAAGCAATATAGAGAGATGATTGTAACAGTGCCCCAACTCTTCCTGGCTTTTTGCTGCAGACACCTGCAAAATGGCCCAATTGGTGTTTTCCCACTGAAGTATTTTATCACTAATTCACTGCTCAACAACTTCAGCACTTCTGAGAATGAATCTGGTAGTTGAATATAAGCTACCAGCTTATGAAATTGCATTTTTTAAAAATTCAGTCTTTCCCTAAACATGCAGCATTCTTTTAGTCCAGAGTATGCAAATCTGTGCATTTTAATGAAATTGTTTGAACTTCAGAATAATGTAAGAGGAAAACAATGTATTTCCTGTGAGTATATGCAGTAGATACGTGTTTCTTTCAATTTTGCATTAATTGGATTGAATTTATTAAATTCAGCTGATCTTTGAAAGCCTTTCTTGTTAAAAATGTAAAAAAGTATAATTTTGCATTTTGTTAATATATGTATGGTTATCCTTGGCTCAAAATCAGAGACCTCTGGAGTGAAGTGGCAACTGGGGCATTGTACATGTCTCCTTGCAGGACTAGGCATTTGCCAGAAAGATGTAAAAGATGCTATTGATCCAAATCAGTCCCAGATCTTTCCTTCTTGACTTACCTCTGAAATCTGTAATCCCAGTTTCTCCATCTCTTCATTGCAAGGATGTTTAGCAAAGATGTTCAAGTAATTTTTCGTCTTGTCTGTCATGGTAATGTCACCGGATTAAAACAGAAATCTCCCACCCTGTTTTTAGTATTTGATGATAGCTTGTCAGACATGGCTTCAGAGGCTTCAGAGTGCTCCTGGGACACCACAGTTCAGGTAAATGTAGACTTAGCCTGTGAGGCTAGTTTCAGGAAAAACATAATTAAGAAATAGACCGCTATACAGATCTGACAAGAGAAGAAGAGAGGGAAGGATGTGACATATATCCAGGAGCTGCTGGAGTTTTATAAGTTTTGTGCTATGGTTTTTCAAATCTATCTGGGGGTGGGGGAGTATGTTAGGAAGGAAATGGAGAAACAGAAGAGTAAAGAGAGAAGTAATTGGAATGAACAACCAATAGGCAGAGAGAGGGGCCAATGAGAAAACTGCAGAGATACTGTGATGATGTAATCAATATCCATCAATTTTGGCTTGAACGATGGCTGCAGCTGTTCTTGCCAGCTTTGCTCCTTACAACTCGTCCATGCACAGCTCCCCCCACCCCTCTGTGCTCATGGGGGTGAAGGAGGAGGTGTCCTGGTAGCCATGAGAGGGGGATCTCTCGGTGTGTGTGCTCTTTTCAAGGAACCCATAAAGAGCCCTTTGAAGGGAGTGCAGGGTGCACAACTTCCATCGTGGCTGTCTGAAAAATGAGTAAGAACGATTCCTCTTCATCCAATAAAAAGATGGAGGTATCTACATATGAGCAGATCTCACCAACCACATCTTGGAGTCATTGCCAAGAAACAGAGCTTTCTAGGATATGATACATCACATCTTCAGATAAACATCCTAAATAAATTTGATGAATTGTATTCTACAATTGTCTAGTTTTAATCCAGGGCCTATAAAGGGGTGCTAGAGTGAGTTGGCAAGACTTTGTAGATTTGTCTTAGGTCTGACAAGGTGAATCCCACACTTCGGTATTAGAAAGCTGGGTGAAGAAACATCTGTGTTTCAATTTGACTGACAAAAAAAGGGAATTCTGACCAGTAACTAAAGATCTTGATTTCAGTGACATTTCTGTAATCATATCTTAAGGGCAGTGGGTTTTAGATCCAGCTGTCTATTATCTGGGGGGACAGTAAGGCAGACTTGCTTACAATTCTTTTTTCCTGAAAACAGAGTCTTGCTTTACTGACAAATCTATAAATGAACCATTTTGCCAGGTGTACTGCACCAATAGATTTCTTTGTGAATCCTACTTGCTGCAAAACATGCTTTAAAAAGGACTGTACTCYGGCAATAAAATTTGTCTTTTGGAACTTTTTTATACATAGTTTATTTTTTTTTTCATCTTATAAAGTATTTTCTAGCATTCAGGGAAAGATCTTTGGTAACTTTAAAGAGTATAATAAAGTTGGTTGATGAATATGTGAATTTGTTGAAAGTGCTTGTAGGAAATCTGGACTGCTGTATCATCTATGCTGAAATATATGGGTAATTAATTTGCTAAGTGCAATGAGGAAAAATCAAGGACTGTTTATGTCTGGCCTTGGTTTTGATTTACTTGCTAATGTTCATTTTTGGAAGTCAGGTAAGAACTTTGATCTTGCAGTGTTCTGAAAAAAAAATCCTAACTTTTGCTGGAATTGAAGACTGAGGAGGCAGCTTCCAGTGTTTGTACCTGAAGACCTCTGTGCTCAGAGCTGCTACTGACTTCAGTGGGAATTTTGCCTAAGTACAAAGAAATTAACAGGAACTAAGAGTAGGTGCAGAGGCAATGCTGCAGTTTCACCAGAAAATTAAGCTTATAGGGGCTATAAAATGTTGTAGGTTTATTTTTGTTTGGTTGGTTTTGTGGCTTGTTTTTTTTTTTTTAATGTAATAGGCTACAGGTATTTTAGATTCAAATAGTACACCTTTAAGCTGAAAGGAGAACTGTACTTAATAACTGATAACTCAATAACACATCTAAATGTGTTTTAAAAGACTTCAATTTACCTATTAAGGCCAAATAGACTGTGTGTTAATGTGACAGAATATCCATGTTCCCTGAACTTAGGGCTATAAAAATTGTTCATCTGCTCAGTCACAGGCCATTTAATTTTGGATGCATCATTGCCAGTTGGTTACAGTAATTAGCATTCTCTGTATTGTAGCAGCTTCCCTGAAGCTATGCTAAGTAGGGTTACACTTCTGTATGGAAACATAAGCAGCCTTGTGCAAATGAGCCTGGCCACCCATCTTAGAGACAGAAGCCCTAGCTGCAGCTTCTTGGCTCAGGGTGCCCTATATGCCCACCTGCAGATCTTATTTACTGGTTATTAATGACATGAAGTGTAGGCAGCTGTGAAAGGCACAGCATGGCAGCTTAAAGCCTCTGCTCCAAACTATTCTCTCAGACTTGTCATTTCTTTGAATGACGTTTAATTTCCCCCCYTTTTTTTTTAATCTTCCCCTTTATGCTCTCTTTTAATGAAGTTATTGGACAGAAATTAATTCTCTGGGTGTAAATGGTATATATATATATACACACACACACATATATATATAAACCTGTGAACTGAGGCATAGCATTTGCTAACACAGTTACTTGCCACTTAAAACATGGGTTCTCAGATAAAAATGTTTTGATAAATCCTCTGTTACTATGAACATATGCTGCAGAAATTTTGGTTCAGTATGTTTTCCCSTATCTCCTAAAGCCTAAAGTAGTGTTTTTATTGTATTTTTAATGGAGACACTACCTGCCAGCACCAGATTATGAGATTTGTTCTTTTGTAAAGGCTAGAMTAAACAGTACAATAGCTAAAACCATAAATAAATTAAAAAGAAGTCAAGATTTTTGCCACTTGTTCTGTAGCCTGTGTGCATTTTCTTGTTCTGTGTGAAATGTCTACTCTTTCTTTTGGTTTCCTGGGAAACAAGTGAGGGGTGGTATGCACTGCAAGACATACACTAAGAATAATTCTTCCCATTTAATCCACTCTGATTTTTAGTTCTTAATATACTGGAAGGTAACTAATATTTAATACCATGAAATGTATCTGTGCATGTTTAATGATTCAATTAATCAGAGAGAAACCTTCTTTATAATTAAATATGGATAGGCTATAGTCTTTTCTTCTCATTGACTGATGCTACTGAGAATAAGGGATAAGGATAATTTTATACCATAATTCTGTGTGCCTTTTATTAGAACTCTGAACTGTTTGGGTGTAAAATCAATGATAGAAGTGCATTTTTTTTTAGAGTTATGCACTCTGTACTTTCTGTATTCCATAAAAGTCTAACCATATGAATTTAGATACCAATACTATGAAGACTGAGACATGTTTAAGCACAAGACAAGTTCAACTGATGTTAATGCAATAACTCACATTAAGTTTAAAGACTGTGCTCGAGCCTCTGTAGGACTGTCTCTTTCAATTTCTGGAAGCAGCCCAATGTGAGCTTGGAAAAGATTGTATATGCTTGCTCTGTAATTCTTGATTTGATGGTGACTTGCAGCCATAGCTCATTTCCTTATAAGTAGCCATTTTATTAATCTGATCATGGACCCCTCTTGACTTGATTACTTTAAAAAAGGTTAAAAACCACAGCATAACTTATTCTTCTACAGTTCAATACAAAATTCTATAAGTATAGGCTAAAAAAGCCAACTGTTGTCAATGCARTATGCAGATAGAGGGCATCTATTGGGAAGTTAATAAAATAATGATGTACATACAGGCAGATTTGAATATGGAAATGGAGATTTCCTGCTTCTTGATTTTGTATAAATTGTTGAATATATTTGTTTAATGATTTATACAGAGCCTCAAGCCTTAGCAACTAGGTGCTGTTTACAAAAGTTAAAGTATAAGTTACATGCACAGCCTACAGTGGGCTTCATTAAATGACCACTTATGCTGCCAAGGGTGCCATATGTTAATAGCCATGTTGTGAGACCACTTTTCAAGTTTGTCACTGCTCATATTTCACGTAGTCATTTTTTCCAACATATGTACCTACCTTTTTAATGAGAAGATATTTTTCATTATCATTTTAACAGGGAAATAGTTAGCAAAAAAATCAAATGCCAAAATATTCCTATATAAGTAGGCTAAGTTTACAATGGGTAGCAGGGTGCCTAGTCTGAAGAATAAAGAGGTGGTTATACTATTTCTATAGCACTTCAGTCAAGAAAGACTCATTAATTTGTTTTGAGGGTGACCTTAAGCAAGAAAAATTAGTGTTTTGCTCAGTTCGGGTCTAGGTGTCTGGTTTATATTATTTAAAATGTTTCTGTTGAGACTTTAGAAACTGTGGACAAAACCCTGGAATCCATGAAATATCACTGAGACTAGTTTTATTTCTTAGGGGCAGTAGCGTGCTGCATTCAGGTGTTCATTGGGAAGGTGATGTTCATTGAAAAGAAAACTAATAACCTTCTCTGGAAAAATAATCCAGTCAGTAAATAAGTAGGAACTGATGCCAGCTATCACGTTTGGAACACCTTTGTGCCTCAGTGTATGTATTTTAGAGGTCAGTTGTCAAGGATTAAAGCACCCCTTCATTGTGGATGTTCCAATTTCTTTGACTGGGGTGAACAACTGAAATATTGGTGTGCCATTAGAGGGTGAAAAGCTGTTGATTGTGAGCAAATGTGCCCCAGGTGAGGAAGCCAACAACTACATCTGTCCTGAAGGAAGTTCTTCTGTCAGTTATTATATACTGCAATTCTTCTGTCAGTTATTATATACTGCAAACAAACTGCAGGATGATCTAGTGGGGAATTTTATCAACCTGCATTTAGTGTAGGTGCAGAGGCAGCAGGTAGCAAAACCTCAAAATAAAGTGCGCAGGTCACCTGCAAATGAATAACAATGAAATGTTTGGACCACGCCAAGCAGTCACACATTGGGAAAGAGTTTAAGTCAAGTTATTTCAAGGGAATTCACTATTTTAGAGTGTTTAAAACAACACTATAACAACATTATTTACAGTATGTTTGAAATTTTTCCCTTTGTGAAGTCACCTTCAGTAGGTCTTCCGTGAATATGTATCATTGTCTGATTATGACTATGTAACCACATCATTATGACTATGTCACCACATCACACTACAGGGAGACAAATGTGTGAAATGTCCCCTGGAAAAGTCAAGGTTCTCCTTCTCTTAAAACTCCCATTTCTAGCATGAGCAGGTTGGGAAACGGTGCTTAAAACCCTAACATTTTTATGCACAAAAGAGTGTTATCACTTTAAGATGAATTTTTTGCCTTTAACTTATGGCAATTGTGGTAGRAGTCCACCTTTGGTGAAAATTTTTTTAAAGGCAAATATGACATGACTATTGCCTATCACATGGTTGTGCAAGTTAATACTGCCATATATGTGACATAGGGTATACAAATACATTTTTTTCATGAATGTGAAACAAAATGTGAAGAGTAATCAAGCTAATTTCTTTCTGGGTCCCAGACTCAGGATACTCTTGCTCAATTTTCAGAAAAAAATGGAATTGTAGGTAATTGGGTACAGTGGAGAGAGAAAAATAGTGGAGTTCCAATATCAGGTAACACTGACTGTGAGATCCTTTGGTCTGTGGAAGAGTTCCAGAAAGAAGCCTAACTACTAAGTTTCAGAGTCCTGCACTTGGGTGACAACAACCCCATGCAACACTACAGGATTGAGGGAAAGTGACTGGACAGCTCTCTGACAGAAAAAGACTGGGGCCCCTGACTGACAACTTCTGAAACATGATCCAGCAGTGGCCAASAAGGCCAATGACAYCTTGGCCTGTATCAGCAATAGTGTGGCCAGGAGGACCAGGGCAGTGATTGCCCCCCTGTACTCGGCACTGGTGAGGCCACACCTCGAATCCTGTATTCAGTTCTGGGCCCCTCACTACAGATGAGACACTGAGGCACTGGAGACTGTCCAGAGAAGGGGAATGAAGCTGGTAAAGTTGGTCTGGAGCACGAGTCTGATAAGGAGCAGCTGAGGCAGCTGGAGTTGTTTAGCCTGGAGAAAAGGAGATTCAGGGGTGACCTTATCACTCTCTACAACTACCTGAAAGGAGGTTGCAGCGAGGTGGGAGTTGGTCTCCTCTCCCAGGTAACGAAGGACAGCTCAAGAGGAAACAGCCTCAAGCTGTGCCTTAGATTGGATATTTCTTCAATGAAAGCGTTGTCAGTCATTGGAACAGGCTGCCCAGGGAAGTGGTTGAGTCATCTGAAGGTATTTAAAAGGTGTGTAGATGCGGCACTTAGGGCCATGGTTTAGTGGTGCTTTCAGCAGTGCTGGGTTAATGGTTGGACTTGAAGATCTTAAAGGTCTTTGTGAACCTAAATGATTCAATGCTTCTATGATTATAGTTTGGATCCAAGTGCATCCTGCCTGGGCAGCAGTCTGGGATTCCTTATATTGAACTCAAGGTAATAATAGCAGCATAAAAACGTATAAGACTGCTGCATGCAGTGGCCTAGTGCTCCCAGTGTGTAGTCGAGATACAGCCAGAACATGTCCCTGGACTTTAATAATGGACATTGCTRTTATGGGTAGTGATTTCTTGCTGTAAGTTCTGGCTTAAGCAGTGCAAGGGCAAACAACCTGAGCATGCTTTTTTCTGTGGCTCCAACTCCCTTATGCTACTTGCTGTCTTTGCACATTGCTTTGTAASGAGTTCTAAAACATGGAAATTGAAATTGAAAACCCTTACACTTTCTTGTGTACAACATGAATCCCAGTGACTCTCAATTCTGGCATTTTCCTGATAGCAGAACTTCGCACATATTTTGAACTTGATGTTTCAGCCTTTGAATTTGGGATTCAGAATTAATGATCTTTGTATGAAGGATTTTAATTCAGTGTTGGTTGTCACAGGGTTCCTCAAGTCTCTTTCTGGATTTGACTCTGTAACCATGGTTTCCTAACCTTTGCTCCATCATAGAAGCACTGTTCCATATACCAAAATAACAGCCCTGATTTGAATTCATGGATTCTACAAACCTGTGTTTGGGATGCTGTAAATTCAGCTGTTTGCATCAGCCTTCTGTGCCACTAGAAATTATTTTATTAATAACTTACCTAGGACCTGCCACTGTTTTTGTCGTATCTCTCAGACAAATTGACTCCACATTGTTCCACTCCCAAATCTGTCATTTTTTGTTTTTGAATTATGGTTGTGTGAGTTGCMTTCCTATGTTTCCTGTTTGGAAAGACTTATATTTCCATTCCTGTGGAATGTTATTAGTTTTGGCCCTCCAGTGAATGACATTTCCATCACTAGATTCTTCCCTGCCTTTGACTCTACAAAAGTAAATTAGACTTGCCCCCTAGAGCTTTCTGAGACAGAGGTAATCTTCTGGTGTATTTCAAAGTGAGGTTCTTGTATCTGATGGAAAGCTTTAGTTGTGACAGCAAAACAAATAGTGAATAAATATGTTTTTAGGCTTGTAAGTGGATGTCAAGGAAAACAACTAAGAAGCAAAATCACCTGCAATGGCACTGTCCCTTTCATTTTCACTGGGAGACAGGGAATCCGAGAAGGGAAAACTCTGGAAGYAAAAAAGAGAACTGAGAACTGTAAAGACCTGCATCTGTGTTAGCAGCTTGCCAAGGAAGCTGATGCCTGTACATTTATCTGAATTATCACAGTCAGTTTTCCTTTTGTAACCAGCTCAATCACAGCATCATGATCTCATTCTTGAACTGGAGGTGAACTGAGCACAGCATGGTGACAGCGTTAGGAAACCTAGAGAAGGAGAGAATAAAATTTACTGATACTAGACAATACAGAAACAGAAAAGACGGTGAGACCTGACACAGCTTTCTTTTCACCTAGGTATTAACATCATAATCCTGCTTTCTTCAATTGTCCGAGTTCTCTTTTATCCAAACAAAAATCTCTACATCTTTGGAATGTTTCTGTTATGTCAGTTTTTCCTGGCAATTTATGCTTATTTCCTCTTTATGTGAGGGGTTCATTTCAAATTGTATTGCTAACTTTCTAACTTGTGAGTAGCAACTCACAAATCCTATTTTCCTAGTCATGTATCTGAATGGTGTGTTGTGTTCAGCAAATATAATCCCTTGATGTGGGATAAGCATCGTAACAGAGATTTAGGGCATTTTCAGAGTCATCCAAAAGTTTGTGAGAGGACAGGGGAATATTTGACAGTGCAAATACTGAAGATATTAGTTGTATTTTGGTTTTGTTTTTTCCTTTTAACCTGCTAAGGTTTAGTGATTGGTCCTGAGCTATATCCAAAATAATGTAGGGAACAAAGCTTTTATTCTTTCAGGATGAGTATGTAGTTGTCTGCTAGTTTCTTTCTGAGTAAAAGCAATAAGCTAGCTATCCCCAAAATAGCAACTGGATTTGTTGGACAGCTATGTTGTGTGGCTGAGTTTAGGTGCTTCCCATTGCAGTGGGAAAAGTAACAGATCCCAGATTCTTTCTCAATGCAGGGTAGAAATATTTATTCTCACTTTCAGAAATGCTTGAGGTTTTTTTCATCTTTCTGTTTGTGTGGATGTTCAGGTCTCCTATTCTTTCCTTAGGCAGACACCTGGAAAAGCTTGAGAAGTGAGCCCATGGAAATCTCTTCAGGTTCAAGTCCAAGTGCAAGGTGCTGCACCTGGCTCTGGGGCAATCCCCAGTATCAACAYGGGCTGGGGGATGAACACATGGTGAGCAGCCCTGCCGAGGAGGACCTGGGGATGCTGGAGGATGAGAGGCTGGACATGATCTGTCAATGTTCACTTGCAGCCCAGAAAGCCCAACATGTCCTGGGCTCCATCCAAAGCAACGTGGCCAGCAGGGCCAGGGAGGGGATTCTGCCCCTCTGCTCTGCTCTGGTGAGACCCCACCTGTGGTGCTGTACCCAGCTCTGGGGTCCCCAGCACAGGAAGGACATGGACCTGTTGGAGCGAGTCCAGAGGAGGGCCACCAGTGTGATTGGAGGGATAGAGCACCTCTTCTATGAGGAAAGGCTGAGAAAATTGGGATTGTTCAGCCTGGAAAACGAAAGGCTTTGTGGTGACTTAATTGCAGCCTTCCAATACTTGAAGGGAGCCTACAAGAAAGATGGAGAGGGATGATTGACAAGGTCATGTAGAGATAGGACAAGGGGGTATGGATTCAAACTGAAAGAGAGTAATTTTAAATTAGATAGTAGGAAAAAATTCTTTACTGTGAGGTGGTAAGACAGTGGAACAGGTTTTCCAAAGAAACTGTGTCTGCGCTATCCTGGGAGGTGTTTCAGGGCAGGCTGGATGGAGCTCTGAGCAACCTGATCTAATGAAGAGTGTCCCTTCCCATGGCAGGGAGGCTAGAACTAAATGATCTTTAAGGTCTCTTGCAACTCAGAACTTTCTATGATTCCATGACACTCAACAGAAAGTTTTTCAGCATCAGGTCTGTAGCCACTGTGGACTACCCAATCCTGTGTACTGGGAAGGCTTGAGCAGYATGTTCCCTTCATCACAGGGCTGTTGAGTAACTCTTGGCTGCATATGTATGTGTTTTTGTCCATGTCCTGCACTATTGTGCCATCTGACCTCCTCCTGCAGGGGTGAGCCAGCTTCTCAGCAGCATCTGCAGTTTGAACTGTTTGGGTTGGTGGCAAATATTTTCTGCTGACATGAGCCAAGGGACTTTGGTAAGCATGGAAAAGTACTTGTGAAAAAGTACCTGCAGACTGAGCTCATAACACAGGTGATTGGGATTTTGCAGAGACTTGGAGCTGGATTTTTAAAGGCACTTGGCATATCTCTTGCCTAGAGAGATTTTTCCAAATCAACTTGAAGCGACAGAAGCAGGCCATTTGTTTTACCTAACTTTGGCTGTCTAATCAGCTGGCTGACTAGACTTTCTCTGCAGGGAAATGTAAGGACTTGAAAAGAAAGGTTGCTTGTCTCAAACACTGTTAAGGCCACAGAAGGACTTTGTCATGGGTTAAGCACAGAAGAGAATGACTGGGTGGTGCTGGTTACAGGCCTGGCAGAGGTGAGATCTGGTTAGCACATCCTGGGTACTTCATCCAGACAAAAATTCCCACTGTGGCAAAATTTGTAGAGAAGCAACTGCTCCCACACACATCACCAGTCAAACAAATATCACCCCAAGTTATGGGACAGATGGCATCTGTGACTACCAACAACCACTGAACCGTCCCCCCATCTCCCCACCCCTTCAAATATACCTCTGTGGATACCTGGAACTTGGACTGTAAGCTAGGATTCCACAAATAAGAAGAAGGTGATACAATTGTCTGAGTGTTATCTCAGACCTAGGGGGAAGATAACAAAGCTTGGGGAGAAGAATGCATCACAGATAATGGACACAAAGAATGAGAACTTATGGGCCACAAGGAAAGTCAGCTCTAACTGTGCTGGAATCAGCTCAGACTGGATAAAAGGTAATTCCAGCAGGGGCAGACCGTGATCGCCAACTCTCAACCCACCTACACAAGAAACCCACCAACTCAAAAGAAGAGGAAGACTGAACATGCAAACTGATTAGCATTAGAATCAAGGAAATAATTTAACCAATGGCATGGGAGAACTGTGTAGGCAATGAGCATGAATTCCTTTGTTTGCTAAAATGTATAAATAGTGAAAAGTTTTGAACAACCTTGCGACCCCCCACCACCAAGAAGCCCAAGATGGAGAAGAACTCGTGGGATGCGGCTGGATCCACTTGTGGTGACTATCTTCTGCTTAATCTATCTGTCTTTTTCTCTCTATCTCCTCTCTTTTCTTTTTCTTTCTATCTCTCTACCTCACATTCGTGGTTAAATTAAATCCATGCTATAGACTTTGGCCTATGGTCTTGTTTGCGGCTTTATTCAGGCAGAGGCATATCTCACTAATTGTGTCTTAACAAGAGACAAGAACTTCCAGATTTCATCCCAAGCAAAAATAGCTGGGATTAGACCAGTCTCTCATATCCCACTGAGTGACAAAAGTAAGAGAAAGTTAATTTGCAAAAAACCCTTCTTGTATTACTACTATCAAGACAAAACCATGGAATTATGGAATTTTGCCATTTGGAGATTAGTGAGGGCCAAACTTGTTAAAAAACATTTTCTGCCAGACAGTGGTTTTTTTTGTGGCTATTGACTCTGGCCTCCTGTCCTACTCCTATTGCTTATCAACCAAAATACTTACTGCCATGCCTAATATCGATGAGTACTTCTAGTTGAAGGAAAATGCAAATACATTTAATGTGTTTTTTGAGTTGGATTCATAAAACTGTTTCAGACATAAACCAAACACATTTTTTTTAAAGCTAGCATATATTCAAGTTACATTTTGTGAAAATTCATTTTTTTATTTTATTTCACAATGACATATCATATCAAACTTTATTTATTTTTAGGTGATTGAACCAGCAAATAAAGCATGAATGTTTTGCAGAGATCTGTAACCCAGTTATAAACTACTTTTTTGAACTACTTATGGTAGCTTTGCAGGATGATAACTGTTTTTAATGTGTTTATGGAGGTTTCTCTAACCTGAAAAAATCTATTGCATTTATTTCAAATATGAGCAAGTCGTGTTCATGCTACGTCTGTGCTGGTAAATAGCATTGGAAATCTTTCTGCCCATGGTTCTGGCCCATGGTGAGTTACGCTTTCTCAAACTGCTCCTGGGGATGATATGGGAGTTTATGAAGGGCACCTCATAATTATGAAGGGCACCTCTGATTCTCAGCAGGCAGCTTGGAAAAGAAGGACACCTTGTTGCAGTGAATGGTAGGRTTTGGGTTTAAACATGGTCACCTGGGCTGTGTGATGCAGGTTGACCACAGTGCAAGGGAGTATTTGATTTACTGACGGAGCTGTGGCTTTGGAGCAGTAAGTAGTTAACACAAGCCAGAAAACAGAGAAGGAAAACCTCGCTAAAATGATATTAATTCTTGTAACACAAATGAATACATAGATGAATCTCATGGCAAGGTTATATACTTAACTCAGCCACAGTGATGATAACCAAGCTTCCAAGTCATACTGTGGTAATAAGTGGGATTTATTTGTTTGTTTTTACTGCCATGTCCTGTTACTGACAACAAAATGCAAAGAGACATTTTATAAACCTATATCCCAAGCTGCACTACATGAAAACTTCTCCTAACAGTGAGTACCTTGGATTCTGAAAGCCCCTTCTTTCTGGAGTGTCATGTTCTTCAGTTTCAGTGGTTTTGAGAGGYGACATTGTTCAAGTCTGTCTAAATGGGCTTTGGCTGTGATTTCTTCTTTCTCTTACATTCACGTGGAATATTCTCTACACTTATTAATCTTGGCCCAGTAGTTTCAATATATACTTGATTTTGTTTTCATTTTCTTCTCATTTTAGATTTTCCAGCATCTTCAGTTAAGCTCCACATGGCTGCCACTCAGTCTAAGTAATGACTTCCATTTTCAGACAAGTCCAACCCTTTAACTTGCTACTGTACATATCTTTCAAGAGCAGTTATTGAGCTCAACCTGTTCTTGTTACTTCTACATGTCTTTGAGAAAGGAGGCAAGGGAGATGAAAACAGGTTTTGTAGAATAAAATAAACCTCCCCATATTTGCATACACACATATAGGTAGGTAGGTAGGTAAAAAGTACTTTTAAATTAGCAGGCTTGTTGTTGTTCATGGCATAAAGAAAAACTGTGGGTTAGTGGGGAGCAGGAAGAAAGGAGTAAGACGGTGACTGCGTTAAAAATTCTCCTGCTTGGAGCAATTCCTGTCTCTGGCTGTCTCCCACGCCTGTGTCCTCTGAGCCTGGAGCAGCTCTCTTCCGATCTGTTAACTTGCCATAGTCATTTGCACTCCGCGTACAAAATGGTTTATGGTTACACAAATCTGCTCTGTCCAAAATACATTAGATTAAAAAATGTCTGACTCTCTTTGGTGGATGGTATATTCTGAACTCATTCAGGCAGGAGGGATGACATTTTCAGTTTGAATACTGGTTTAGTACCAAAGGTCTTCCATCTTGAGCACAATAAGATCCATGATCTTATTGTGGGATGAAATACCATGCATTTGAGTGGGAATATGTCCTCTAGTAGGAAAAGAAAGTAAAAGGAAATCTTGTTTTGGTGTTAATTAGAATTAAAATGGTAAATAGCTCTTTGTCCTACTTTGACAACTCTGTTTTGAAAATGCTGCCTCTGACCCATGACTGGTGCACACAGATTTTTTTCTTTCTTTAGAGAAGACTATTTTTAATGTTTTAGAAATCTATCACAACATTGGACTTGTTTTGAGCTCTGTGGTGCTGGTGTTCCTCTTCTGTTTGAATGACATCAGAAGAAAGGTCTTGAGTTCTTTGGTACAAACTGAGTTTGAAACAGAAGGAYAAAATTATATATTAAGTCTTTGATCTTATACATGTTTCTTCCAACCACCTTTTCCCTTTATTTCATTATTTGTTTTAAAGTCATGCTTTTTTTCTTGGAAAGTTTGCTGAGCCAATTGCATGCCTTTCACAGTGATGGCTATTTACTTCCCAATTAGTCCCACTGAGCCAGCAGGACTATTTGCCTGAGAGCCCTCATCACCATGAAAAAACCCCAACCACCCAACACAAAACAATGAGATCACAATCTGGCCCTTTGCAATTAGCTCAACACTGTCAGGGTTTCACTTTCCTGCTTAAATCCTGTAATGAGCAGCTATCAGAAAAGRAGGTAAATAAAGCTGTCATGCATATTGACAGTAATACAATATCACTGCTCATTTTTTCCCCCAAAGTTAGAAATGCAGAATTAGTGTGGCATATGATGTTCTCCCCTCTCCAGCAAAACACATACCAGCTGCAGTCTTTTAAAGTCTCCTATCATTTTGTTAGCACAACGACTGCCTACGTGAGCAAAAAAACATGGAAACTGCATCCTACCACAGTTGACAAGATTTTTTATTTTCATGATTACTTCTCTGCCTTTTTTTATTTTGCCTGCAGGCAAAGGTTGGCATACATGTCAAGAGAACATTCTCCAGCTGGGGCCTGCAGTATAGAGAATTGTATACTCCAGAGGGCTCATGGGACCTCAGGCAGATTATTATGGTAATATTGGAGACTGCTGTCCTTTCCCTCCCACAGCTGGGCCGCCTCTCTCATTGTAAGTATTGAAGCAATATGTTTTGCAAATTATACATTGGGAACAACAGGGACCTGGGAAAGTGAGGGAGAAAGAGAAACATGGCAAAATGTTGCCTTTAATATGATATTTTTCTTGTTCATCAAGCAAAAATAAATTAGAGCTTTAATTTTTTTTAATTAAATGAGGCTCATATATTGGGAAAAACCAGCTATAATAGTAAAAAGTTAATATTGATTTTATTGAGTAAGAGTTTTAAGAAAATATTGTTTATTATAGGGAAATTTCACACAGTAACCTGATGCAAGAGAACTGGAGTACGATTACATAATAGCTTTTATTACAGATTTCAGAAATCCTTTTGAGTCCAATGAAGCTGGATTAACAAAAACTGCACAAAAAAATATCATTTTAATTAGTGCTAATGTGATCTCGTCATGGTCCAGCTGTTTCACACAGGATGAAAATCTGTGTTGCTTTATTAGCAATTCACCCTCCAAAATAATGTCACTTCTGATTTTTAACATTTCTTATTGATGTATATTTTAATAAAATAGCCAAATGATTTGGTAACTACTGTCATAAGGAAACTGAGGGGTTCTTGACTTGCTTGGTTTTAAATAAAAAAGAGTTTAAAACATTACTGGTAGATAAAGAAATATTTAAATTTTTGACCTTTTTTTCAAAACATTACTATAAAAATCAGATTAAAGTTTTTATGGTTGCATTTTAAGGTGATTTTGTATTTATAAAACTAATAAGGAAAGTAAATATTGCTAACTTGGTAACAAGTTGAAATTATGTATTACTTGGGCCAGATGCTTTTCCTTAAAGRCTTAGTTTTGTCACTTTTTAAAGCAAGTATGGGCTTCAAATCACAGTCTTTAACCAATATTCCGCTATTCTGTTAGCCAATAGTAACTTTAAATTTAGATCTCTGTTCATTTTTGACAAGACTGTTTCACAACTCAATTCCATTTGGAACTAACTTCAATTTTAAGCTAAATTATTTTCAAGTTACTGAAACTTACTGYTTCATTTATATATGAAGCTGTAGTATATTGCCTTATACACCTGCCTGAATTCTACATTAAAAATAATCAAATGTAGAAAACCTCAGTACTCACAGCTCAATTTTCTTCTCCATTATTTTTATATGCTTTAATACAGTGGAGACCCCTTGCATGTGCCATTGTAGAGGAAATCATTCATATTTTAATAACTTTATTCCTTTTCTCTATGTTACTTAAAATATTTCTTTATGCACTGTTGGTGATAATATATTTATCAGCTCTCTAATTTACCTTAGACTTTGCTAATGTATACCGGGATTATGATCAGTTCTTGTATTTTTTTCTTAAACATTGTACAATTTCTTTTCTTATTCTTAAATAGTGATTTTAAATTAAACACTTTGTACATGGAAACAGTTTGCAATCTGGTGGCAATTGTTGTAAATTAAAGTGGGATTAATCTGTGTCTGTGGTGGATTTTTAACTATAATTTTCAATTATTATAATAATAGAAGAGGTTACTAAAGGAAACAACACAAGGATTGTATTGCACTGTATTGGTGCACTGTGTTGCACTGTATTGGTTGCTTGCCTTGTAGAGCATTAAAAAGCCCCTGATGATACCATGACAGCATTTCTCTTTCTCTGCTCTGTAGTCTAAAATGGCATTAGCAAAGCCACCCTTTGCTGGGTATTGGTGTGCTGGTGAAGAGCCCCCAAATAAAAATGAGTTGGTTCCATGTGTCTCTGAGAACCACACTGTTGGTACTCCTGAGCTTATGCAAAGATTTGTATTTCACAACATTTGATGCAAGGTTGTATGCAGCAGGATGAGGTGAAAAGGAAATTCTAAGGGTAAAGGATGTTGTTTTGTGGGATAGAGAACCCAGTGCAGTGATGCATTTTCTCTTTAGTTCTTTTGAATGTCAGAGGACTCCCAAACCTGAACTACCTTTCACATTTCCTTCTTCTTCCTACCCTGCATTCCTCCTTCCAGGTAGCACATATTGACTCCCACTTTTCTGGATTATGGTAACTCATTGTTTGAGGTATATTGCTTCTGAAAATTGCAGCCTTCTCTTTTTTCCTCATTATTTGTGTTGAGTACTTTTGCCCAATATACTTGAGGTTTCTCAGCTGTTTTCAGCAGCTGTTCTGGCTTTYGGCATTGTTAAGGAGAGACTGCATTTTGCAGCCAAGTGCGAACAGTTTGCCTAACACCTTCCTAACGCAGAATTTTTCCGCATTTGTCACGTGTGACTAAAGTGTGGCGTTTAAAAAGACAATCCAACCTATCTGGCTTATTCCTATCTTGTCTATGATGAAAAATCCCAGTGAAATGGAGAATTGAAGAAATTCTACTTTTCTCCATTGGAGCTAGTATCTAAGGCTAAACCTCCACTGCCTGTGCACATTCATTGGATAGAATACAAGGAACTTTGATATTGTCAAGGGTTGTTCTAAAAAGGCAAAATGGAAATAATTACTTTAAGGATAATAATCTGTGTTGGGGAGTGAAGGAAATTCTGCATATTTCAGCAGATCCCATGATTTAAACATCTTGAGAAATTAATTGGTATGTAACTCTTTCTTTTGTCAAAGTGTCGAGACTTAACCAATACAAAAAGAGAAATCCCTCTACATAATACCAAAGTTCTGATTTGTATTTTCATCTAGGATTTAAGTAGTGAAACCTTGACTCTATTCAGGTGAACAGGATTTTTCTTTAATGAATTTGCCTCAAAGACAACGCTTGGTGAATCCTCTGGAGAAGTTCACTGGGCAGTGATGGGTACACATGCTTTTCTGCTAGTGGTGTCCAGTGCATGTTCAGTATTTGTTGCATTGACTTGTCTTTATGGGCAGCCAGGCCCTGGCCAGCRTGATATGATAGGGAAGACTCATCATAATACACTGTAGCTTGCCCATATAGTGAAGGGTGGGTGTTACAACAGATGTGTCAGACATTGTCCTAAAAATGTGTGACATAAATGTCAAGAAGTTTCATTGTTGCTGCCACATGTTTGAGCTCCAGTCTTCTTGCACACATGAACACAGATAAGTCTTCCTTTCAGTAGTCTTTCTTTACAATAGAAGGATGGTTTAGCCTCTGTTTCTCTCTTGTCTTCTATGACTTTAAATAACATTTGTATTGGTTTTGTACTGTACTTGTTTCCTTATATTCTCCAGGTTTTGGTGCGGAATACATGCGGTTTTTTTACTGTGCTATTTTTATTCTTATACAGCTGAAGAACCCCAAATCAACTCTGTGTCTCCAGACTTTTAATCTCTTATGAAATTAAAGTTATCTAACTTATTACCATGTGAGAAGCCGGAGGTACACAAAAGCTTTAACTGCAGATGTTGAGATGTTGTCATCATGATCAAAATGTGAAGGGACACTGCCTCTAACTCTGGTGAGCCCTTATGTTTTGCATTCATCAGTTCATTAAGAACACACAGGAGCCAATGTATAATGAACAGTTGGGGCGGAACCATTTGATCTGAAACAGGATTATCTTTCCTGTCTGTGTCAGCTTTGTGATAAATTTATTTTTATTTCCATTTCCAAATTCTCTTCCACTCAAGGAAACCCAACGGAGTACTTGAAAGACCCTCTTCCACAGACAGTTTTTATTAGGATGTTAGTAATCTTATACAGTAAGAAACTCCTTCCATTGTCATGTGCACTTTTCCTCTGAAGTCTGCTTCTTTAGTTCTCAAGTTTTGTGAAGGTCATTCTAAGAAAACTTTGGTCAATTTCTTTTGATAACATTCACAGCCTTACTAATTTAGAATAATGATATTTGATTGGAGTTGCTCTTTCTTGTATTTGAAGGCAAGTTATTGGGATAATCCAAAGTGTGTTATGTGGTTAAATTTATTAGCAGAATTTCTTGCATATTTAGGGATATTGTGATGAAATTTCCAGCTATTTTTACATGCRTATTTTTTTAAGATAGAAAGGGTAGGTAGTGTTCATTTCATCAGATTTTAGTGGGAGGGAAAAACAACATAAAAATCTTATTTGGAGTTTTAAGAAATCTTAATTTAGARAAAGAGAAAACTAAAAAGTAACTTGGACACTTTTAATGGGTGTTGCTCCTGGTTGAATGTGGCTTCAATTTTATTGACTTCCAGTTCCCAATAAAAGGGTTGATGTTTCTGTTTCTTTGTGCTGGTTACTTCATTAATTGTATTTAAAATGTAGGTCTGAAAGCTGTTGTTACCCTTTTATGTTTTGAAAGTGGGTACTAGTAGCCTATCTTCTTCATCCAATAGTCTATAGTAAGGATTTCATCAACAAATCAGAAGACCTACTAAATTAWACATGAAAATGCTGCTGTAGGTAGTTTGCTTAAAAATTTTTTGTGTATAGATTGGAGCCTCCACTGGAATACATATGAGGGATTTTCAATATGGTAAAAAGTCTGGAAAGTGCTGCTATAAAAAACCACATTCTCTAGATATTAATCTTTAAACTAAAGACAGGCCCATCTGTGTGCATCACTAAATTGGAATTGGGAGATATAACTCAAGGGTAGGCCTCATGGTACTCCTCCAAAGTGTAAATTTCACTTGTTTCCACTTTGTGAAGACAACATTTTGAACATTAGAGGAAAAAAGTGCTTTGTTCTGTTGAAAGTCAAAAGCTTCACAGATACTAAATAAAATAGAAGTCAAAATACTGAGTTTGAAGAGCTTAATAATTTTAACATTCCAGCTGTAGTATTTTAAAAATTATTTAGGATAAAATACATGATAATTCTAATACATTTGTCTGTATGAAAATACTTAAAGTTACATTTGTAGATAAATAGACACTTACTATAGTGAGTAATTTTATTTACAGTAAGTGAATAGTCACTGACTAGAAATCTTGCATTCCTGGGCAAGGTAAATGAAATTTTCCAAGGACAGTTCATCTCAGTAACCTTTGACATCTACTTTAGTAAGGAATGAATATCCTTTGCAGGTGCTTGTATTTCTGCACTGGTAACAGAGCCTGTAAAAGCATCTTAGACTAAATGATGTTTTAGGTGAGATTAATTCTAGTCTGTTGCTATGGGCTCAAGTTGGTCATCCATACATAGGTGCCTTCAGCCATTGTAAGTGCCCTTAAGTATCTCAAAAGTGTACATGGGGCTGGCAGATATGACACAGAAGTTATGGGAGGCTGGTGACTCTCTGTAGTAGTAGCAGAAGTGAAGGTATATTCCTCTGGGGCGTCTCAAATGTCTTCAGGTGCCTATGGAGGGTAACTGAATCGAACTAAAAGGATCATCTCAATTTTAATAATGTAAACTGATGACTGGCCGTTCCTTGAAGTCCTGAACAAATAGAGGTACTTTCTGAAATTCTGAGAGTGCCAGTAGTGTTGCTCACTGGTTCTTCAAGTTACTCTTTCCTGGCATGCAATAAACCAGATTATATATTTAGGGTCCCTATAAGTAATTCTAAATGTGATAGTAAGTACTACCCCATATTCCRTATCATCCTGAGGTTGTGCCAGCGGCAATGACTCCAATGTCTGCATGCAATCTTATGGGCAATATCTGTTACCTGACAATTGACATCCTAACCAACACAACGGTGCGGTATAGCAACASTACAACACCTCTGTAAGGCTGTGGAGCATGTTTGAGTAAGCACCTGTTTAGAACCCAAAATCTATCCGAGAACAGATCTTGTTAAAGATTCTTACATGGTCTTTAACATAATTTTGCTGATGCTGGATCTGAGTTAACGATGCTTCATAAGCAGTGCTGACCATTAACTTGTTCTGGAAAAATTGGAAACTGTTTCATATCAGTCTATTTCGTAATTGCCGAAGAAAGTGAATTCTTGTTTCCTGCTTCTGAGTCTTGGAGGTCTTGGAGGCAAGCTGGAAAGCAACTTTCACAGTGCATCTGCCAGCAATATTCTGGAAATCACAAACACAGACATAAGATCTTTATCATGGATAATGAGGGAATCTTCATGCTGTATGGAGTCAAGTTCCTTCTACTGCTAACTAGCAGATTGTTTTGCAAGACCTTATGTTTGGTAAGTGTCAGAAATAGCGGACATAGCTTTGCTCACCTATCATTACTGTGAGGGTGTATTTAAACATCTCTGTGTTTAAATTTGAAGCTTTAATGTTACATTCATGTTGCATTTCATTATGGATGCATCAATGACTGAGGAAACAGAAAGGAAACTGTGAAGAGGCCACTCTTCTTGGTAGCAGCCTAGGGATTAAGATGACAGCATTAATTATTTACGCTGTAAAACATCTTCATTGGCAGGTGGTGGTGTGAGGAAAAGGGAGAGGTCAAAAACCAGATCTACTTATATTCTTTTGGTGAAAAAGCAGGAGAAATAAGAAGCAAGAAGTTAGCCATTGCATGTGTTTGAAATCAAGGAATGGAGTTGCAAATTGGTTACTGYGGTTTGCTTGTCCCATGCATGAGAAAGTACTGTGATCCTAAATCTAAAATGATTGTGTTTGAGGACAACTTTTAAGGCAAAATACAAAGGCCTGATAAGGACCTCCAGGGAACAGCTTAGTATTTAATAGATAGAAAAGACAGGACATCACTGGAGGTGGCTGGACTTCCCCAGGTTGCCTTTGTCCTTTGAACACAGACTGCCATAATCTTTCAAGCAAGATGGAACAATGCCATGAAGATGGGCGCTTCAAAGTGTCCTGTGAAATAATGGTGAAAATACATACATGTAATACACTCCATCTGTTATTACAGCTTTTGTTTCTTTGTTTGGAAGGGAGCCCCTGCTTTGTGTGACTTAAAAATAAGACAGTGAAAAGATATTTTTAAGACATTTGAATACATCCTTGGTAGATAAATAGATAGAAAATATCATAGAGACAATAAAAATGTAGGCTGTCAATGCTGATGCAAACATTGCATGTCAGGGGAAGAATTATAATGTTATAAGTTGTTTGGGAATAACATCTAATTTAAGGAATAACCATGAAGAATAGAAATACTTTAGAATACTATTATTTGCTCTTTGTATCACAATAGCGTCTAGTGGTTCCAACTGGAAGACAGCATGTCATACCAGATGTTAAATAATACAGACAAAAGATAATCTCTTCCCAGAAAACTTAGATTTCAAGCAGACAGGCTAGAAATTGGTGGGAAGACGGGCTGCAGCTTGTCTGGGGTCACGCAGCAGCAATTCCTTCATTGTTGGTCTAGTCAAGCATTCATAAAATTACATTGCCAACAAGTTGAACATATCTGAGTTGTCCCAGTCTCAGCATTGTGTGAAATGACCTCTAAACAGCTTTTGTCCTGAAAAAGTGATATTCTTTACCTTAATGATAGAGGAGCTGACTGTTGAATTATCTAGTAGTTATTTTCATGGAGTCATAGAATGTCTTGCGTTGAAATGGACATTTAAGGACCATCTAGTACAAACTCCCTGTCACTCTCATCCTTGTCCCCTGGCAGGGATGTCTTTCACTAGATCAGGTTGCTCAAAGCCCCATCCAACCTGGCCTTGAACACTTCCAATAATAGGCCATGTACAACTTTTCTCGACGATCTGTTCTAGAGTCTCACCACCATCATCCTAAAAAATTTCTTCTACCTTCTTTCAATTAAAAATTGTTGTTTGTCCTGTTACAACAGACCTTGGTAAAAAGTCGTTCTCTATCTTTTATAAGCCCCTTTAAGTTTTGAAAGGCCTTAAAAAGGTCTTTCTGGAGCCTTCCCTTCTCCAGGGTGAACAACCCCAACTACCTCAGACTGTCTTCATAGGAGAGGTGCTCTAGCCCTTTGATAATTTTTGTGGCCCTGGGCCTCTTTCAGTCCTGCTCAAATAGATCCATGTCTTTCTTGTGCTGGAAACCCTGAGACTGAATGCAGCACTCCAGGTGAGGTCTCACAAGAGTGGAGATGAGGGGCCAAATCACCTCCCGTGACTCACTGACTACACTGCTTTTGATGTATCTGTCCTGGGTTGCAGTGTATTCTATTACCATCCTCATGAGCTATTGAAACCAGATGGGGCAGTGTTTCCTGGCCTCCTCCCTCCAGATTATCTTTCTGTTAATGGCCCATCAAAGCCCTGCCGCATGACTCAGAGATAACTCCCTCTGGTCTATCTTCTGTTAATGAGCCCATCAACACCTGGCCTCATGACTCATCATCCCATTGTGAGATGCTCCACCCAGAAGGAGGAACCAAGCATTCCATCCTGGATATAATCTGAGATTCCAAGCACCACAGACACCCTTTTCTACTGGATTGCCAGAGGACAGGAGCTACATAGCCACCACTGGACTTTCTGAGGAAGAGCAGACCCTTCTACAGGATCACCACTTCAACAGAACCACATCCACCACTTCAGGAGGACTGCAGCCACCATCTTATTGGACTGCTACCACCACCCTGACAAACAGGGCGTCAGGTTGTATCCTGACTCTGTCAGTTTAAACCAGTATTTTCTGCCTCTATTTTTTTTTAAATTTCCCTATTAAATTGTTATTGTGGCTTGGTGCCTCCTGCTGGTTTGTTTTCAAACTAGTGCAGCATCCCAGGATCCAGTTGCCTTTCTGGACTGCAAGTGCACATTGCTGGCTCGTGTCAAGCTTCTGCCTCTTCAGAGAGTGATCCATAGCACTCTAAGCCAGGTCTTTGTATTGGGTATCCACAGCAAGGTGCTGGCAGCAGTGTTTTTTCTGAGAATACACCAGAAGTTGCCTTCAGTGTCAAACAGAGCCAGTTCCAGATGGCTCCAAGGGACACCTGTTGCTGGCCAAAGCTGAGCTGATCAATTGATGGTGCCTCTGTGATAACATATTTAAGAAAGGGTGAAAAAAGGTTGCAGAACAGCAACTGTGAGAAAGGAGTGATAAAATGTGAAATAACTCTGCAGACACCAAGATCRTTGAAGGATTAGGGGAAGGAGGTGCTCCATGGTGGGGCAGATATCCACTGCAGCCCACAGAGAGGGCCATGGTGGGCCRGATACCAAACTGCAGTGTATGAAGACCCTGGGCCAAAACAATCTCTTGGCAGGAACCGCACCTCATGGAGAGGAGCTCAGGCAGGAGCAGGTTTTCTGGCAAGAGCTGTGCCCTGTTGGGGGGACCCACAGTGGAGCAGCGTGTTCTTGAAGTACTGTACCTCATGGAAAGCACTCATGCTGGAGCAGTCCTTAAAGTACTGTAGCCTGAAGGAAGGACCCAAGCTGGAGCAGAGGAACAGAGTGAGGAAGAGGCAGAAAAGAGAAGCTGTTATGGACTGAGTACAACCCTGCCTTCCCCATCACCCTGTACTACTTGAAGTGGGTGGAGTGGAGGAGTTGAGAATGAAGGAGAAAACTTAAGTCTGGGAAGAAGGAGAGGGAGCAGGGTGGAATTTTTTTTTAATATTCCAACTCAATTTTTACTTTYATTTTCTCTAATTGAGTCTGTAATGCCCATTACAGTGATTTGTAAGGGATTTCCCTGTCTTTATCTCAATCCATGATGTTCTCATCCTATTTTCTCACCCATTCTGTTGAGGAGGGGTGTGAAGAGAGCCTGGGTGGATGTTTCCCTGCTGACCAAGGTAAACTTACTACAGTATTGAAGATACCAGTGCAGTTAGAACTGAAAATCAAATCCCCTTTTTATGATGTCCGTATCTCTATCYTCTATAGTACTGAGGTGGTATGTAAAATCCAGTTTTATAAGGTGGTTCTAGTTTATTAATGAGCTCACCTGAGACATGAAAAATAGCTAAATAAATTTCTTTTAAAAATATTTTGAAAACTCTTCCCCATTGTGCATAATGGGAAATATATTTGTTCATGCACACATATGTATGCATTTAACCCATGTCCTTATCAATGTCAGCTATGAATGTTCATCCTCATCTGCAGAYACACCTACAAAGAAGTCTTCCCAGTTCACATAGAAGTTAACAGTCATGCAGAGTTAATCAGAAGAAGTGAAGCTTTTTCTTGTTTAAAGAAAAGCTCAGCTCACAAGGATTCTGGACATTGTTTGCTCAGGCTTGAATTGTATTTGCCTCTTGTCCATTTCAATAGGCTTCCATTCCATAGAAACTACTGCTGGTACATCAAACTGTACAGTTCACAGATCCTGTAACAACCTATAAATGCCTTGTTTTCTAAGAAGTAGCCTTGCTTAATTTCTACTTTTTTCCAGTTGTACTGTTTGTGCACAATTACCTACATAGAGGACATTTCAAAATAATTTGTCCATAGCATAAGCCAGTTTCTAACTGGCAAAGTAATAAATAACTTTTCCATTTTATAATCCCTGTGAAAAATGGTAYCATATTGTCTCATTTTGCAAATGAGAATTAATGGCCCATTACTCACAGTCATTCTTATAGTCGCACACTGCCTGTCTTTAGAGATGAGTGAACGCTAAGGAGAAAAGTTTTACRTCTTATTCACTCCCCTGGGAACTGGAAGGCCACTTTTTTTCCCTTCTGTGGCAGGGGATCCTCCAATAGTTCCAGTTGTGCTTCTCTTCCATTCCAATGGTGTTGTGCAGATTGAGGTGCTTGTTCTCTTAGTTTTATCAGGTTAAAACCATCTTCACCAGTAAACTGAACAGGCCCAAATCACAGGCTCCAACACTGGCATACGCTGAGCCCTGCAACTGGTTGTTGATTGATACATGTAGTTTTGAAGCTGTGCAAACTAGCCCTCTACAGTCTAGCCCTCTGCCAGATGATGACTGAGTGTTCAGGAGACAGAAAAGAATGGTTCCTAGTAGGCGTTTTGGGAGGAAGAAAAGGTTGAGTTTTAGAATACAGGTACTCGTTCTGCTCTACCATTTCAATCATGGCCTTGATTTTCCAGTGTAAGTATTACCTTAGACAATTCTACTCTCCGGTGCTAGACTGAGGTTATGAGTGATATATTCCAACCCTTCTGATACTATGCCTCAAAAGGGAAAGATGGACAACATTGTATCAGTCTTATTCTTGGAAATGATGCAATCCAATCGTATCAAGAGATTGGCTGTCCATCTAAAATATTTAGGATGAAGGGTGCTAAGAAAATTTTGTCAAAGAAAAAGGCTGTAGCATAAAACCAAGGAAATAGAAGAGACTGCAAAACACGTAGTGGTCAGTGAATTCAATAATTTTACAAACCTGAGTTGCCCTGTCATCCAAGTCAGGGTGCAAAGGAAATTCATAATTCAACAGGAATTTGAGATTATTGCTATTTTGTATAAAGAGGATTGAATTACCTACCTTAGGAGATTTTTTGCAACAGTTGGAAGGTATCTATCTACATCCTGACTGAATCACATGCTAGGTATCAGCCCAAGCCTTATGAAAATGCTAGATACCCTTAAAGGGCAGGATTATATTTTCAAACAAAGGTACATCTCTTCTGCCTTCTGTGCATAATTAAATATTTTAGCGTTTTCTATCACAAAACAATTTTTTCTTCCTCAAGGAGATGACAATAAGAGGTGAGACTTTTTTTTTTTTGCCTTCTATTCCTAATGAAATATATGTCATAGAATGTTAACAGACTCCCATTGCAGTATTTTGTAGACCTGCCACTCATATTAGCAACAGGACAATTTATTACCTGGAATAAGAAAGTCACATCTGCAAAAAACATGTATGTCTAGGTCAATAAGCTATGGAAAATTAATTTAAAATCCCTTAACTATGTCAATTTTCAGTAGAAAGGAAGTGTGGAAGAGCAAGATGCTGAACAATTTTGTGTTTTGTTTGTCTGATGCCTGTCTAAATAACAAGACAGAATCAGGTAGAATAACTGTATTTCAGAAATCATGAACATAAATGAAAAGAAATGAGTGTTGAAGTGTAGCAGAAAGACTTGAATTAGAGTAGGAGAAATTAAAGAGGGTAGAACTTCTTGCACAAATATGTTGAAACAAGAGGGGAAAAGGAAGAAAAAATAATCACAAGACTCATAGGGTAAGTAGAGTAGAAGCAAGAAAATGAACAATAGCAATTTACTTAATGATAAAAACCAAATCAGCAAATAATTATGTTAATTGTTTTGGGCGATGACTAATGTCATGGTATCATAGAATGGTGTGGGTTGAAGGGGAGAGGCCTTAAAGACCATCTACTTCTAAATCCTTGACATGGGCAGGGACACTTTCCACTGGAGAAGAGACAGAATGGTTTTAGGTTGGAGAGCAGAAGAGAAAGAGGCAAGTAATGAGAGTAAGGAATGTGAAGTAAAATAATTTAGAGGGATAGCCCTCAAGAAGGAAAAAGAGTGGTACATTAAGGAGATGTAATTTAAGTGACACGGACCTGCTGAGCTTGTGAAAGAGTCAAGATCCTTAAGTCAGATATTATTTTAGGAAATGTAATTCTCTACACATGGTAACTGTAATCTGTGTATGAAGTGTGAAGCTGGCTAAGAAATCTAATCATAGAGTATTTTCTTCAGTCATTATGGATGATGTAGCTGCTGCACCACTGGTACAGTTACCAGTTTCTATTCTGTAGTGCACTGCTAATCATTCTGTGCTCGGTTGGCAGACTGAACGAACCAGCTGCCAAAGAGACATCTTTTCATTCCCTGTGCTTCCTGAGCAATGGTAGAGAGGGGAGTTTCTCCAGTGCAGGAGCTATTTAACCCAAGCACTCTCAGTTCTGCTGAACTTTGGATAAAACAAATTGAGAGCTAGGAATTAGAAGCTGAGGTTATTAAATATGCTGGCAGTTGTGTTAACAGCCATTTCCTCAGCTGGTTTTTAAACATTTTTAAAGGAAGGCATAAAAAAGAGCTTGTTTTTACTGCCATCAGGTGTGCAAGAATGCAAATATAGGCTGTTCTCACCTGCAGCCTAGCCAAGTCAATGGCAAGATTCCCTTTGGTCCCAGGGCAGCCTGGCCAAGGCCATTGACTTACCTGGTGTGCTTTGTCCATGCAGTATTTAGCCTGCCTTCTCCTCAGGAAATCCTAAAGAAGCAGGTGGGCAAACCAGAATAGTCCTAGTACCTATTGCATCCCATACATTCTGTATAACTGAGAGATGTGTTTCCATTTTCATTCCCATGCTCTAGTAGTCCGTAGGTGACTTGAGTTTTAATGGCAAAAATGAAAACAGTGGGAAGGATGACCACACATTTGTGAAATTAGTTTGTTCCAAAGATGCTGAACTTTTCCTGGTGACACTGACAGACTAATATCTGAGAAAGAAAACAATTCAGGTATAGCTTCGTAAAGGAGTGTGAAACATCATACCAAGCCCAGGACTGGTAACTGCACTTCTTCCAGTGTAAGATGTTCAACTTTGAGAAGTGTCTTGTGTTCCTAAGCTTCCAAAAGATCAGGGTGATGGCATGCCTTAAATTTGATGCTATGTTTGCATGTGTTTAATGGAATTAACTGTGCTAGCAATACTAAGGTTGCTGAATCTTCCCTAAATAACATAAGAGAGCAGCAATATTAATGTAGGTGAGACGTCTCTCTTGCTTGTTTCCAGTGACGGGCAATAAAAAAACTTGATAAATTAGAAGCCTTTTTAAAAAATAAAAAATACTGAGGCCTATATATTTATTAAGAGATCTAAATATATTTGAACAGATTGTTTTTGTCAGAATAACATTTGACAAAGCACACACACCTCCTAAACAATTCCATTCTGGGTAGATGATGGAGAAAAAATAATTGTTTCTATAAACTAAATAAATCTGTTCTTGTGCCAAAGCTACAGAAGACAAATCTTTATTCAAATATGTAGTGAAGTAATAAACCTGTTTAAGAGATAAATTTAATGGGGTTTTTGTGACTATATATTTTCAATAATTGTTTATATTTTTATTTTAGTAGCAGTTTTACAAAAAGAAGTTTGTTCCTTAAAAAAAAATCTTGTTAATTCCAGCAATGGAGTAAAGAATTACAATTCCGTTCCTTGTGGAACTGTTCTTCATATTTGTTTTTGTTTCAGAATCAAGAACAAAACAGCATGAAATTATGCAGCAAGGACCATAAGCAGCAAAAGAGAGGGAAGAACTATATAATTTGATCCAGGCATAAATTTCTAGAAGCAATAGTAAAAGTCGTACCATTTGCTGGCATTTGGAAAAAGAGAACCAGGGCTATCCTATTATGTTATCTTTGTACTTCATTGAACATAATAACAGATTGATTAATAGCTGGCTCTTGTAGGTACAGCCACAATGCAATTAAGCATTAAACATCTTATTATTAACTTTCAAAAATAATTAGCCACCTTAGTCCCAGTTTGAAAAAATTACTTTAGTGGTTGGACAGTAAAACATTAATTCTGTAACTTGTGTTCTCTGAACCACCACACACTCAGTGTGTGAAAAATGATCACAGTCTGTTAATTCTGGGTGTTCAGAATCCTGTCTGGTTAGATGTTTTATGGTGCCTAAAGTAGATTGCTCTGGACTGCAAACTGCATTCCTTCAGGAGCCCTGCTGGACACTTAGGGTAGAAGCATCATTCTTTGCTCCCTCTGCAGACAGTAGGAAAGGGTAGGAACCAACAGCAGCCAGGCTTTTGAATAACAAAGGGTGTACGTAGTCATTTGAAGATAAACATTAATACGTTCTTCTTGGATCTGATACAAAACTGAAATGTGCTAATCAAAAAGATCTGTCAGCAGATGACCTCTCTTCTTCTACAGCAAGAACATATCAAATCATGTGAACTTATGGATTTTTATCTCATCACCAAACCTGGCACTGAATGTCATATGTATTGGTGTATTTGAACATTGTCAGTATTCAAGTTTTGTAGCTTCAATTATGGTGAGGTAGTGGAGTGATGTCAAACCTCTTCAAGCAGCTACAGTTATATAGCAGTTTTTATGACAGTATAGTGTATGTTACAGTAAAAAAACCCCAATACCTTGTAGTAAAAAGGGTCTCCCAACAGGTATAACTCAGCTACACTTCTGTTTCACCAGCTTAGTGAAAGAAAAGAAACCAAACTTTTTTCCTTTTTTAAAAAAATTCTGGTTTATACATTAAAAAAATCTAAAAATGTATAAACTTACATTTTACATGTCTGTATCTGAGTAATCACTATGAGAATAAAAGAAAGTGCTTCCCTGGAGCAGTTTAATTAACCAAATGTATGTATCTATTTCAGGATGGGATGAACACAGATTAACAATGCCTATTTCTCTCTGTTGACCAAACAAGCACTTCAGCAAGTGCATTTGCTGTCAGATGCCTGTATTGTACCTGAAGAGTATCATGTCAGTTATGTAAAAATTGGATAAACATCGTCTAAGCTCTCTGTAGTGAGCAGAGACAGTCATCTCCAAACGCAGTGCTCATCTTCCTCATGTAGAAGAAAAGCAGAGAGAATAAAAAAAGAGAAAATGAGAGAAAAAAGACAAAGTGAGGAAGAGAGAGACAGAGAGGAGGGAAGGAAGGAAGGAAGGCAGGCTGCCTATGAGTTTGGTCAAACATGATTCCTTTCTAATAAATCTATGCTGATTAATCCAAATCATCCTTCCGTCCTTCATGTTTTTGGAAGTAGTTTCCAGATAGATCTATTCCATCATTTTTAACAGGAAGGATTTGAGTCTTATCAGCCTGCTGTTCCCTAGACCCTCCTTCCTGAGGTTAGAAGAAACACTACCTTTCTCTTAGTTGTCAAGAATCTCCTGTGACTTCTATGACCTTTCAAAGAGGTTGATCAGCTACTTCAGCACTCATGCGTGTGTCCCATCAAATCTGATGGAGTTGTGTGTCCCGCTTGTTTAAATGTTCTCTAATCTGATCCTCCTCCAGCAATGGTAAGTCTTTCTTACACCAGACTTTCCCACAGGCCTCATGGACCTGGGATTGCTAAAGGCAAGTAAAGAATGAAGAAAAGAAGGTATTGTGTATCTCACTGTTTTCCACAACAGGTCTTCTGCCCCAGTCAGCAGTGGGTCCTCGTTTTTCCTGGTCTTGCTTTTGTAACTAATACACCTGAAGATTCCCGTCTGGCTGCCTTTCATATCACTGCCAGATTCAGTTCCAGGTAGGCTTTTGCTTTTCTTGTTCCATTCACCCTTGCCACCCTGGCCTGCCATGCCTAAAGAACTTTTATCCATCCATTGCTGCACTGCACCTGTGTGTGCTGTCCCACCATATCTGTATTTCAATGAGATTGTTACTCTGCAACTGCACACATACCTCTTCTTCCTGTGGCTTGTTCCCCATGCTATGCACACCGTGCACACATACTGCAGGAACACCCGATTGTACTGATTTCCCAGAAAAGACACGACAGCTTCTCCCATGATGCTGTCCTGTTTTTATGTGCATGTGGTTGAGGTGGTCACCTTAAAACTTGATTTTGATGACTGAGGTTTCTTCTGCCCACCCTTTGCTTGCCATCCCCCTCACCTGATTATTAGCTGTCATCTCCCATCCTAGTTTGAAGATTTCACCAGGCTGGCCAACATACTGGCAAAGATGCTTTTTCTCTGCTTGTTCAGGTGGATTCCCTCCCTTACTGGAGATCCTCAGACTGGGTTCCTTGGTTACTAGAGAAGGTCTTGTGGCATTAAAGCAGAATCCCCTRTTGTGAATACCAGTTGTGCAACA
This sequence comes from Parotia lawesii, assembly GCA_003713295.1. NCBI lineage: Eukaryota > Metazoa > Chordata > Aves > Passeriformes > Paradisaeidae > Parotia > Parotia lawesii. The sequence continues at coordinate 4,730,113 of RAHM01000031.1, forward strand.
GGTTCTCGATTAGTTGTTGTAATAGTCCAGGGTTCAGATGATCTTTAGAGGTTTCTCCACAGTGTCCCAGACCTAGGGCTTCCTGGAAGTTACAGACTCCTGTAGTTAGCCTCACAGGGCAGAAGCAGCAACCTGACGCTTCTTGAAGGGTTCCCAGGAATCCCTGATTGATCCCAATAAGTTTCCAGAAGATCTAGAAGATCTCAAAATAGAACCCAGAAGCTGCTGCCTTTCTTGGTGGTGCTCTTGGTCCTGAGTTCCAGGCCAGCTCCTTCATTTTGAGAATAATTCAAAACTCCTTGTCAGATTAGTCTTACTTTTATAAAAGAAAAGGTTCATGTGAAATATTAAATTTTTTTCAATTTGTCAAAATAATTTCATATTTTCTCCTCATTTGTCAATGAATCAAAAAAAAATCATTCTAACAGCATCAGAAATAAAAAAGAAAATCCAAACCCTGCAGTTGCCTATATGGCATTTTCTGGAAATGATGGTTTGGTGACTCCCTTTCTCCTGTCTCCCTTTCCTCTCTGTTGCCATTCTTTCCTCCCGTTTTGTGCCTTGCCCTCTTCCTTTTTTCTCTTCTTCCTTTAACATATCTGAACTTTTTCTGTGAGTATTAGAACCAGTATTTATCTGAGAAATATGCAGTCTGAGGTTTTGGGTTTTTTAAAAATTTTTGTCCTRGTGTGGAAATTATCAAAATAATGCTTCTCTGGCTGACATGAAAAGACAGTTGAGACAATCATGCTAATATGCATGGGAAAAACAACAGCATTAGGAACTGAAATGAGCAGGGATTCAACAAACTCGCAATTCTCCAAATATTTAATGCAGGAAGCTTCCTCAAAGTCAGCCAGTGCTCCATAGGCAAGGAAGCAAAAGACTGTTCCTTGAAATTACAAATGTAGTTGACTAATGCCATTGATTTTTGATTTAAACTGATTCAGTAACTTGTGAGAAAAATGAATTGCTTCCTTGGTGTTACTTTCATGCATAAAGCTGTAGATAGCACGATATCTGAGTAATAGGCACCAGAAACAGATATCACTGATGGCATAATTATGCATTTACTGTAGTTTCGGATTTATCAGCCCATAAAGTACATGGATTACTGCGTGTTTCACAGTGTTAATGCAGTTAGGGCAATTTGATTTCATCTAAACATATTAAAATCAATGCTTAGTGTTTGGTTTAATTTCAAGCATAAATACTACCCAGGGTTCTCAAGATGTGGAAAGCCGTTTCTTAGTGAAATGCATATTTCATAGTGTGTGTCACTTATCCATTATTTGGCTGCAAAGAGATGTATCAACTGAGAAAGCTGGTAACGAACCACAAGTCACTCAACAAAGCATCAAATAAGGGTAAATGAGAATTTTTTTGCTGCCAATTCAAATTCAATCAAAAGCAGTGCACTTTATGATTTTGTACAAAGTTATGAAACAGCATTTGGAATTTATTCTCTTTCCTATGACCTTTTGTGTTATTTTTTTCTTTTAAAATGTAAATTACTGTAACTGCAGCTTCCAGGTCAGGAGTATTTAACTGAATACTACTATTCTAGCTACATTAGAAGATTTTTTTTTATGCAAATGCTTAATATCTTCCATGATTATGTCTTTTAGAGCAAGTTCTATCTATTGCAAATCTTTTCTGTTCTGATTTCTGTTATTTCCGCAACTACATTTTTCTCTCCCTGGTGTTTCTAATTACCATTCTGGTAATCTCCATGCCTTTCTTCTATTTTTATCATTTTCAGCTCTTATGTGCTGTTGACCAGTCTTACCTTCTGTCTTTTGTGTCACTGTCAATGCCCGTACTTACCCATCTGCTCCTTGAAGCAGTTGCAATGACATATATTCTTGCCTGCTTAAATATTGCCTGTGCATAAAAAGCATTATAAAGTCCTCATCTGTTGCTGAGTCCTTCTGGCTCAGGTATATGTGACTTACATGCATCTTTTTTACATTATTTCACGTCTATATATGATGAGTAGGAGTGGATTTCCGCTGTATGTAATGCGAAGAAGCAAAGTGCATGATGTTCCTACTGTTACTAGAACCAGAGGTAGCTCTAATCTCTAAAAGGAGATGAAACTTGGAGAAGAAACAAATAGTGGAGGTTAGAATGCAGATGTTTGGGATTAGGTCACATATTTATGATATTTAACCCTTTATAAAATAATTGTCATATAAAGAGGATCTTCAAAACATTTTCATTTCTAGAAGCCTTTGATGACTATGGCTGCTGTGACTTGGAAATAATTGATCATTTTTGGTATTAAAAATACTTTAAGCAAATGACATTTGAGTAGGTCAGAGCAGGTAGAACAGAACTACTGTATATAGCAGTTTAATGCCTTACATTGTAATGGTTAGTTTAGCTTTCATTAGGATGTCTGTTTAGAGAGAGAAAAAATGTTACAGTTGCTTTGAAGCTTTGATACAATGAACATTGTTCTCTGAATGACGTTTAAAGTGATTAATGAAAACATGGCAGTAGTAGGAGTTGCATGGACAGAAGTACTGTAAGGAACTGATGACACTGATTCACCCACCACTCTCAAGTTTAAAGTATGGGAAACCTGGGACTGTACAGGTCACGATTTGAGCACTTTCTGAATGTACTATGGTTTTATGTCTAGAATGTGTAATGATATACTTCAACTCCTTTCTGTTCACAGAATAGCAGAGTAACCAGAGCTTGAGGGGGTGCTCTGGTCCCCACACAATGCAGTTTAGCTGCATCAGGCTGCCTGGGGCTGTGTTCACTCACCCTGAGTAAACTGTCTCAGCCTCCTCTCTGTATTTTCATCTCCAAGGCTTCAGCTATCTTGCTGGTCCCTTGCTGGACTTGGTACAATATGTCAATATCTTTCTTTTACTGGGAAGTCTAAAGCTGAAGATTGTTCCAGGTGAAGCCAGAGAGGTGTCTAATAGTGAGGAATAATCATGTCTTTTGACTTGCTGGCTATAATGTTGTCAATAAAGCTCTGTATGCATTTGGTCCACATCTCCGCAAGAGCATGGTGCTTGACAAATGCTCAACGTATTTTCTTTCAGAATCTAGGTTGTCTTTTGCAAAGCTGCTTTCTACCTTGCCAGCACTCTGTACAGATCCATGGAGTTATTCTGACACAGGAACAGGACTTAGCAGTTTTCTTTACTGAATTTTGTGATGCTTCCTTAAGCTCCTCTCTCTAGCCTATTGAGATCCCTCTGAATGGCTGTGCTCCAGCATAATAACTGTGCTTCCAGTCTTGAGGTCATTCATGAACTTGCTGAGGACTTTTTCCACCTGATTGTCTGGGATGACAATTAAGATGTTATTGGGACTAGCATGAAGCCTTAAGGAATGCTACTTGTAACCAGATACTCCTTGGCTATTGCACTTCTGCTCACTACTCTGAGTCGGGCCATGCTTTAATGTCCAGTCACATTTTCACGACCAAGGTAAGTACCATACCCACTGTACTTCACACTTCTGATTTGAAAATATTGGCCTATAGCATTAGGAATATGTAGGCTTTAGGCTGAGATCCTTCAAAGAAAGAAAAAAAGTATACATGAATAGCACCCCCAAATCAGAATAAGGCAAATTCACTCTGTGGCGCTGGAAATGTGGTGTAATTCCAATGAATGACCGTTCTGTGGGGGAATTAAAGAGGAARAAGTATTTTGTTTGCATTTCTGGCATAATATGCTATGCATCACAAGTCATTTTCTGCACATTAGCAAGGATAAAGTTGTCACTGCTTTTATTACTCTGAAAATTAGTGTCTGATTTTTCTTTATTTGTGTAAAGCTTTTCTGAAAACGGTGTTAATGTTAGCAGAAACAGTTCTTTAACTCTCTGTAATGTTGAGCTGTTTTCTGCACAGCAACTTTTTACAGCATTTAAGCCTTTTCCCTTATTTTTGAGGTAGTAAGTAGCCATATTTATAGTGTTTGCGTCAATGATGGATTATTTTTTGTTTATTTTGCAGTTTGACCATGTACACATTCTGTAGTGTTTCAGTCTACATGGTTTTAACTCAGATTTGTTAAAATCACATACAAAAAACTTGCTACAAGACAAGGAGCTGAGGGACTTACACATCAGTGTCAGGCTGAGCACCAGGATAACCTTTTGAGCTCTCTCTCAAACCATGTGTGCAGCACATTCATGCAGCAAATCTGAGGGCAAGGTGCTGAAGCCCAGGTGCAAAGCACAGGGCACAAGTGGCTGTTTTTATATCTGCTCTGCCAGCTGAGGGGTGCTGGGGAGCACCCAGTCCATTGCTGTGCTCGAGAGTCCCTATGGATGGCCCTATAGCAAAGGTCCATAGGAGAAGGCTGAAATTGCAGTGGCCTCACAGTTGTTCCTTGCAGGTGGCAGAGATTGTCTTCTACCTTTAATATGCAGTGTATAGAAAAGAAAGTGATATATCTTTTCAGTTTCTGAGGTCCATATTCTGTGTTATTCTTATTTTTCAATGTGCAGCTGTTTACACCCTGCCAGGGATGTGTTGGCTAAATACTTTATCTAAAACCAATTTTGTGGAGATTTTTCCTTTCTTGTTAATGAGGGAAACAACAGAGAGATCCAGATTCTACCATTTTTAAGCACTAGTATTTAGAAGAGACAGTACATCTGTGGTGTATTATTTATTAAATTATGTTTTATGATTCTTTTGTGTGAACAAATCAAAATTGACTGTTTTGCCAATATTAATTCCCCACTGGTGCATCTCACAGTGCAGTCTTTTCCAGGGACAGGCCCAGTTCCTCAGGGAAGTAAATAACTCAATGATTTACTGATAAAGCCACCCAGTACATATATCACCTATGTCTCATGCATCACTGTCACAGGCAACAGCTTGCCTTGCTAAGTGATTCTGTGTTGCTCTTTTTGGACTTCTTTCTTGTGTAATAAGGTCATTCTACAAACCCCTCATAATTTTGCTCACGCTTGTATGAGTGGAATTATTTTTTAAATACAATTCTATAAGCTTGACTATAATGGTTGTTGTTGTGAATTTAGAGATGGTTTATCTGTGGAAAAAATGTTGATAACTACCAGTAACTGTGACATGGATTCTTCTCATGAATTTCAGGATGGTTCTCCGAATCCCTTAGAACATTTTAAGGTTTCTGCTCTGATGACACAGTTTCAAATTCAAGGAGTAGTACAAATTCAAGGAGTAGTACTCACATTTTAAAGATTAGGAATAAAGCACAGATGACCTAATACTATACATAAATTACTAGATAAAAAAAGGGTCAGATATTTCAAACACATRAACAGCTTCAGTTTTGAGACTACTCTTGAAAAACTCCATGGACCATCCAAAGATGCTTAGCATCTTGTCAATAGCTCTTGCAGTAAGAGTTATAATCAAGTTCAGAGAGATTTCCACATTATTTTTAGTTCAGACTTGCTTCAAAGAAATGTTGCCCTAAATTTGAGAGGGATTACAATTGCTGATCTTAGCAATAAAGCTTGGATTCATAACACCTGAAGGCATTACACTGACCTACAGCAAGAGCAACCTAATCAAAATCCAGGATCTGAACCTACTTATCTTGAATTCTGCCCTCTGAAAGCAGCAAGGATGAAGGAGGAGTGTTTTCTACTTAATTGAATGCATTCAGTATTCTTAATTCGTTGCATCCAGGAATGGTATTCCACCTAATTCCAGATATTCCCTTAAAATGTCTCAACTGAGAGTGTAGTCAGAGGATTTTTACASTGAGTGGGGAGATGAGCCCCCTCAAGGAGGCAATTCAGATAATCTGGTTTATAGCTATGGCCATAAAGGCTCAGGAGCATTGGGGTAAAGTCTTCTTCAAGACTTGCACACTCTTTTCTCCACTGGGAATAAGAGTACCTGCATTGCCTAATTTGGATTCGTTTTTACAGCCCCAAGGAACAGTGCTGGTAATCTGGGAGGGACACTACAAAGGATGGTTCAGGGCCTGTCTTTTCAGTTAAACACATCATACATCCTAAATAATCTGTGTTTACTTGATTTTACCTCTTGTTATCCTCATATATCCTTGCTTGAAACTTGAAGAGGGAAAGTTTTACTTTTACACTGTAGTAGATCCTTTATTCTGCCTTCCCCATCCCTTGAGGAACCCCTTAAAGAACCAAACCTGCTTGACAATTCTCCTGAGCTGCTTAACTTCTAGGGTTGCTCTAGATCTTTAATACCAGACTTTTCAGCACTTCTTTGGATATCAGAGTCATAAAAGATAAGTGAAGGCTGGGAGACCAGGCCAAGTGTGGTGCCCGCCTTGTCCACCCTGCTGAGTTGCTGGTCTGTTCCATAGCTGTATTTTGGGCTCCTTGGGTGAGGTCTCCCCAGCCACCTCTGTTCCAAGGCAGTATCTGTGAGCAGTATGGGCTGCAGTCTGTTGGTGTCGTTTGACCTTGGACCAGGGATTGCTCCTTGGTCTCTTTTTTTAGCAGTAGCAGTGATAGGTGTGTGGCTGCTTATGACCCCAAAATATTACACATGCATGAAATTCAGGTTTTTTTCCTTCCCTAGCCCTGATAAGTATCCTCAGAGTGGAAACCCTTTATCTGCAAATGCATCAATGTTCTTTCTTTACGGGGAGACATGTAGCACCCAGGTGACCTGACAGATGCTGTGCTGGCTCAGAGCCACCTCGGGCCGGTTGAACCACACGGACCTTCAGTGGAGTAACATCCCCACGAAGCTGGTGTCAACAGAGTGGAAAATGAGAACATTTGGTAGGGAATATATTTGTCCTTAAGTTGACATTTAACCTGCTTTTAAGAAGGAAATGCCTGATTTTATTATTTTTAAAAAATAATCAGCTAGAATGCAGAGATTCCTACAGGGTGGTAGGCGTTTCCTGAGTGTAACTTGTGTTTTGAAGTCCCTTATTAAACTGTTTGCGACCCATTTATGGTGCTTTCTCTTGTGCAGGGACATGTTCTCCGTGGATGGTTTCACTGATGTCAGAATGAAATAAGGCCCAAGTGAGAGCAAATAACACAGCACTATTTGTTCCCAGTCAGAAACTTTCACTTCTACAGACTCTGCTGTCTAAAATTGATGATTCCTCTAAAGCAACAACAACAAAAAAGGGAGCAAAACTGATCTGTTGCTTTGTTGAAGACTACACAGAGCAGATAGTAAATCCTAAAGGGATGCTTCCTATTTGACTGACTGTTAGATAAAGAGAAAGCTTTCAGTCTTCATTAAAAAACCCAAAAAATTAAAAAAAACCCTCAAAAAACTGAAAAACCCTCACTAAAAAAAACCTCACAATGCAAAAAGCCCCAGAGAGTTTCAACAGAGTGGGTGAGTATAGCTTGGTGTCRGATGTAAGCTGATACTAGAAATGTGTTTGGAAGGACAAACAGAAGGGCACATCTCTCCAAATAGGGAAAGGAGCTGAAGTTGGGTTTTTTTCAAAAGATATTGTTTTAAAAACAAGATATGTAGAGGTGCTTAAAAATATATTTGTAGTTTGAGTTCATGTGAAATCCATTCTTAAATACGTCTGAAAATATATTTTTTCTAGGTACGTATTTTTCAGACAGGAATTCTATTTGCAGCATATTTTTCTTTAAAGGGTTTTAAATTTCTGCATAAAAAGCTTATTAATTATTTGTAACTGCTTGCCATCATATTCTGATAATAGAGGCCTGGTTATGGGTAATAACTACCACATCCCTATTTTGGGTCATATAGATTACATATATATGCATGTATATATACATATATACATATACAATTCCTGGTGCAATATTACCCAAAGCATCTCCTTTCTCCCTGTACACAGGACCAAAAGTGCAGGCACATCATTTATTGATAAGACAAAAAGAATGTAATGAAATTATCAATGTTCTTGAATTAATTATGAACATGATTAAGAAAGCTAAAATCTCAGGAGCCAGGATCTCATTACCCATTCAGTCTTAGGGATTGCTTTCATTCAGCAAGGCAAAAAGGCTTTGAGCAGTCCCACAATTGCCTTAGTCTCATTTATTTGTGGTAGTATTAAGGTTTATTTGTTTTCTGGTTTGCACTTCTTCTGAAATTATTTCTCTTAGTTTATTCATTTAACAAAATGTTCCTTCCTGTGCCACAGAGGAAAGTGCCTATAAGGCCTACACAGGTTCTTCAGTCTGCAAACCTCCCTTTGAGAACATTTCTTTCAACTCACATTGCTGGAGCTCCTAAATATCTTTCAAGGTAAGTCTGAGAATGTAGCCAAAAAAGTTCTTTCAGATTTATGTCTGCAGCTGTACTATGGTACTGTCTGATTCCCATTCAGCTCGGAGCCTTAATGACATCATTATTACGCTGTCTGAACCAGATTTAACTTGGAGCCTGCACTATATTGTTACTTATCTTCCTTCCTATGTGGGAGATTCAGTATTACTTTGTTTAAAAAATAATAATGAGCAGGCAATGATGTTGCAGTGTTTCAGATACCAAACTTTCAAAAACTGGGGAGACCGAATCAGTGTTGGATACATGCAAGCATGTCTATTTTAAATTAATTTCTGAGTCTAAATGATTACAGTCAGGTAATGCTTTTCTTGCACAATTGTCTGAATGAGAAATGTGATGTGTAGCTGCCTTATTTAGGGAGTTATAACATACAGTATTACTTAGGAATTTTGACTTTTTCTCTTTACAAGGCCCTTCTGAATTTCTTGTTATTGCAGGGTTTGCCCCCCAATAAATGTCTGAATGATGGGGCACAGTGATTAAATTCTGGAAATAGCCCTGCAAAAATAATGCATTTAGGATTTTTGAAAATGGAAATAAAATCTAGTTAGCTAAGAAGCAGAGATCTAACGACTAYAGGGTTTTGGTGAGGCTTTTTTGTTGTTGTTCTCCTTCTATTATTAGAAGTTTGATATGTCTTTTTTTTTTTATTGTTTCTGGTTTTTTTATGTTCAAAAAGAAGAGAGGATTCTGTAGCCCTATATTTGGTACAAGCTATTATCTACCAGAATAGACCAAGGACAGCAAAGAACATATTTTAGATTTAAATAAGTGCTGTCTGTGACAAACGAAAAAGATTGATTCTGGTTGTTTCCTCCATAATGCTTTGATATAGTGTTTTACTGCCTTTCCTAATCTCAGTTAATAAATATAAGTAAAATTCAAAGCAATTAATTTGCTCAGAGTATGTACATCACCTAAATGGGACAGTCAGACCGAAAAAACAATGATAATGCCTTCCTCCCTCTTGGTAACCTTGAAATGCAGGATTACATTTACAGCCTGGAACAAAAAGCCTGTACAAATACTACTGTTCTTCTGTTCCTGTAGGTCTGCCGACCCACCAAATGGCAGTGTGTTTCAAGAAATAAATGTAGAGGAACTTTTGTTAAAACTGACACCTGAAAGTCATTCATACTACTGACATATGCATTCTATGGCAATTAAAAAACAATATTCCTGTGTTTTTTTAAGATTCAGGGATGTGGGTTCTTTAAATTTATGTCTAAGTGAAAGATTTTGCCCTCAATACAATTCTTTGCTGTCTGCTTCAAGATTTCATATTTTATTTAAAAAATGGCTATTGAAGATAATTTGACACTCTTAAAAACTATGCTCCATTGCTCTGGGCCTGGTTTTAGCTTTCATTTTGAAAATGTTAAAGCAATATATGATATAAAGAGCATAAATTTTATTCCTGAATCAGATAGAAGAAAAAAAAGGATTTTTCTCCTTTTTAAGATTTTTTTGAAAATGTACTGAAGGTAGAGCTTTTTAATTTCATCTCTTTCTGAAGAACTGAAAATATCTCAGCCTGTTTTGATATTTCTCTCCCATACATGCCTTAAAAAGCAATATTCTGTAGATGCAAGAAATTGATCAAGTTACAGAACAACTTCCAGTATTATCAAGAGAGAGAACTTCAGCAGCATATTTTTAGGTGCCATCCCTCCCTTTAGCACTTGGATATTTTCTGATGCTCAAGCAAAATAATTTGGAAGATCAAATTTATTATCTAATAAGAAATATACAGCTACCAGTAAAGGCAGGAGTAAATAAATAGTTTGTCACCTGTATGGTATGAATCTTGAAAATAAACCTATTTCTTTAAACTATATTATCATAAGAAAATACACTGTTTTGTTTTATTAATGTTGCAATATATTTCTAATACAAAATTCATGCTGATTTTGTTATCTCAAAGAGTTCACGTTTGCATAAAGTACTGTGAAAGCACTTACTGAACTAAAATTACACAGTTTAATAGGAAATGTTTAAATCAAAGAATCAGTAAGAGTGTAACCTTTTGCATTTGTGAAGAATACTAAATTACACTAATTAAAACAGTTCATATGTGTAARGGTTTTCATTTGGTCTGTGAACCTTTGTAATGCAGACAGAAACGCTGAGTTTTTGCATGTGTTTACCCTATCCAAGATTTTTTTTATTTCGGGTAGGGAGTGGATTCAGACTAAGGRTAGGAAAGTGTATCACTGGGGAAGGGTTATGGGAGGATTACAAGGTCAGACTCTAAACAAGCTCTGAGAAAACTGGGATGAGAAACAAGCGGCTTGTTTCCTAGAATCCAAATTTCTTTTTCTTTCTTATTATTATTCAGAGGGATAGTTCAGAAATAAAGGCAATGTCTCCAAAATAAGTCACGAGGGAATCCAAGAAGTTCGAGCTCCTCAAATTACGCATGCTGATTATATGTCACTTCGATCCCATTAACTCCTAAGACACGAGGGACTGACTGTTGCAATCAATAATTTAGCTCAGACTGACTTTGGAAAGAGCAGGATCAGGCCCAGGATAATTGTGAAGGTGACCATTTAGTTCATACAACTGCTTGAGCTGAAGTTAGCAAGCAGTGAGAGGGTGTCGACAATGTGTATTGTTTGTGTGCCCTGCTAATCTCTGGAAGCGCCGTGTTTGTCTGGTGGGCCTCTCCTGGCTGGGAGTGCATTGGCATTTCCCAGCTGTGTCAAACTGAGTGCTGTGGGTTTTTTGTCTTTCTAAACACTAATCAAAAAGTAATGCTTAGAGACCTCTGTTATCTAATTACTGGCCAAATTAGCAAATCAGCATTTAAATGAATTACATTTGGAATGTTTAAAAACTGTATCTAACCCCCCTACTTCTTAAGACATATGAAAAAATATAAGCAATGTTTTTAAGGATTTTCAATTAAAACTTGAGAGGGAATCTCCATTGATATAAAGTGAAAACAGCAGAAATTAAAATAGCTGTGACTTGCTAAACTGCTGACTGATAACAATATTTTCATTTTACTTAAGGAAACTCAAGAAAAGTTACAATTACATTTTCCATTGCAAAGAATAAAAATATTTTTACAGGCAAATAGAATCTGAAGACTGCCTTCCAATAAGTGTTTTGCAAGAAAATTTTGGTCAACAGTATTTAAATGTTGACTTTTATAAAAAAAAAATAGATTTTTCAGACAAATCAACAGCAAGATGATTTTAGACAGGCTCAAATTAATTCCTTCTGCATACGGTATCGTAGTTTAGTTCAAATCAGAATTTTCAAGAATATTAAATTTTACTACTGCAAAGTATTGCAGAGTGACAAGGTTTTAATACAAGGATTTTTTTTTTTAAAGTAGCTTATGGCATTGTGGTATTTTGTCCACACTTCTGTTGCTGCTACTACTTGGATTCAGTGCGTGTCACATCTGGTAGCATAGAAACAGTTTGCATTACTTTCAGAAGAAATAATCCTGCGAGGAGGTCAGCTTTGTTCTGAATGGGTTAATCAGAACTACCTGCTTTAGATTGATTTAAATCAGTAATGGATCTGCTCATAAAGCTGCTGTTACTAGATATTACACTGCTATCTTAGTCCTTTGATAGCCCTGATAAGAAGTGCTTACCACAGAGGATGCTCCTAAAGGACAGATATTGTTTCCTGTACCTCGGGGAGTAAAACGCCATACTGCTGGATCAGGAACTTTTACTAACAGCAAGTAAATTCAGGCCTTATCAAGTTACAGCACAAACTGCACTCATGTTTTATTATTCTCATTAGAGATTTAAGGACTAATTCCAGTTGTTAGCACTTAGCAGTTTAATGTTTTCCATAGATAAGAATTAAGATTCATCTGGGGGATTTTTTTTTGTTTGCTAAAGCTTGCAAAATATAATGCAGTAATGCACTTATTTTGAGGTAATACAACTGGATTTCCTAACATTTTTAGGGACAGGGTTTAAAAATTTTAAATCTAGTAACTGAATTTTTCAACTCCAAAACACTTTCCTTTTCAATCAAACAGGGGTTTAGAGAGCTAAAAAAAGGCAGATTTTGCTTTGAAAAAAATATAAGACCAATATTGTTAATATTTCAGCTTTTCTATGCGTTACTAATGCTGATGCAGATCAACAAAGTTAAGCATTTCAGCATGCAGAAAATTATTAATCGAACCAACTTATTACAATCCCTTCTTCACAAGCAATGAAATTGTTATATTTTTGAGTCAGAAAAGGAGGAAATAAGGGTTAACTAGGTTCCTACTGAAATGTAGGAACATGTTCAAAGAGATAGTAAATCTTAGATTTTCCGTCCATTAATTTCTCAAGAGATTCATGAAGACATGAAATTGGATTATGTGAAACAAATAGTGATGTATTTGCATGAGGTCCATGAAGGTAATGATGTCAGAGGAGTGAATCTGTGTTTTTGCCCGTTAAGGTGACTTGAAACTGAAGCTAGAGCTTCATTACCTCAACTTTTTGAGTTTAATTTGGTATGAGAAACTAAGAACTGGGATCTTGCAGAGGGCTTTCAGAGCAGTGCAGCACCACTAATCCCAGCCATAGTATTGGCAAACAGTTTTTGCTCACAAAACTCTGATGCATCTGGTCAGTTTTTGGAAATTAAGTATTGGCTCCCCCATGGATTGTCAGTCTCCATGTTTCCCAGTCATTCTCTCAGATCACAGATACTGCAAGTACTGCAGGCATAGTTAGAATGACCTTGCATCTTAGGAAGTTTGGTTTGGGTAATTAAGTCCACTTATATAAATAATTAATATAATTTACTATAATCCTCCTGGATCCAATAATCATAATTTCCAGTCCTCACATGTTATGAAGTTTTGGTGTGTGTTCTTAACATTTGTTTTATTCTGTCTGGGCGTGTTTCTGTTCGATTCCTCTTTAAATTTTCCCTCTAACTCATTGGATACATCCTATTTGAAATGTTTTCCTTGGCTGATATTACTTCATAAAGGCAGACCGTGTAAGAGCATCACAGCTAATCAATAATAACTGTTGTTAGTAATTGATTAGCTATGACATTGCATTTGGAACATATTTTTCATGGAGCAGCAATACGAGGAATAATAGGATAAATCCCACTGATTCAGAGGGATGTTTCTAGAAAAGCTTCTAAGTAGGTGTATTTCAGTATTGCTTTCAGCTGGGCCGTACAAAAGCTAATTTCTTAAATAGTTTGCTTTCTATAGCAAAGTGAAGCTTGCTGTTGGTACACTTCACGACCATGCAAAATTGTTCCCTGGTAGTTTCCTCTTGAAGTTTAAGGTTGTACTTCTTGCAGTCGTGTTATTGGGTGTAATCCTTCCCCATATAAAAAATAAATTTATTATGAGGATTTCCCACTAGATATCTTGGAAAACTTACATATAGCTGTTCTGTGTCCAAAATGCTGTTCAGTAGATTTTCCAAAGCACCCAGGTAACAGCTGGYGCAGGCCATGTGCCAGCCTTGACAGCCCATATGCTCTCTTTAGTGCTGTAATTATCTCAACACAAAACTCTGATAACCCAGTCTACAGGGTCCAGTTTCACTAGGTTAAATTGACTCAGTGGCTTTGTTAGTAAGTTCCTTTGGCACAGTAAGAACTTCATCAAGACTTTAAGTATTGTGGCAGGCTTGGAAAACCAATATGACTGCTAGTTTTTAAGACAGGTGTCTTATTAACCCTAGGAGATTGTAGGTTTCAGTTAATTATAGCGGCACCCAGCAGCACTGCTACAGTTAAAGGTCTGTTGTCGTTTCCATTACATGCCCTTCTTTTCCAGAAGACTTTCTGATTCCTTTGGTTTAACCTGCTCTGGGCTACACTTTGGCGTATGACTCTTCAGCCTAAAGGCATTTTTCTTTTTCAAAAAAATTTGATCAAATTTGCTTTATTTGTGGGGTTACTTTGTTAGTTTTTTGATTGTTTGTTTTTAATTAGGATAAGAGGAAAAAAATAACACTTTCCTTAGTTTTTATGCTGTTTCAAACTTGAGAAGATGATGAATATTTCTCTTTCTAAAATAAACACTCYGAGTGTCATGATTTTGTGCAGATTTCTTAGGCCAGAAAAGACCGTAAATAAAATAAATTAGGTTCTACTGTATTCCAAATTTTAAGGAAGAAAATTGTGTGAAGGTCAACTCATMAACTGTTTTTCTCTTCAATTATTTTGCATGGACCGGAATATGTTCAGTTGCATGAAGTTATCCAAAGTTCCTTCCAATCCTTTTGCAATGCCTAAGCCAAAGTGTGTAAAGAGACAGTATCAGACGTACGATTTTTGTCTGACTCCTGTGATACTGGTTCAGTTCCTTGTGGACAGGTACTAATGCCACTACTGGATCTTGGATAGTCCCCTTGTAGTGGCTGATACATGTGGGTCTCATCCAAAGCCAAAAGAAGTCAATGAAATCTTTGCATTAGGCTTTTGGTTCGGCATTTAGTGCAAGTGATTAACTAGGTGTGGTCTCTGTGATTCAAACAGGTGAGGGGCGAGCATGGAGAAAGCTAAACTATTGCCTACATAGTGCAAAGCTAGGTCAAAAGCTACTTGCCTGGTGTATTCAGAGCCCTTATTGATTCTCCCAGGGTGAAGAATCTTCTTCTTCTTCTTTACATGGGTGAGGTAAATTACAGCTTCTGGCTTGGTAGATGATAGCTGTCTGCAGTCCTCTGCTTTGCCAGAYGATCTTTTTCATTAGTGCAGGAGTACAGAACAACCTTTAAAGCTCTGTGAATTGTTTGCTACCAGTTGCTGAAAGGARGTTGTTAAAGTTAGGATGCGAGCAGACTCCAGCTTTACTCTGCTGGAAAAGAAACACACGGATTCTCGTTATCAAGCTGTCTTCCACAGGTAGTCAGGCAACTAAAGTCATCATTTATATGTTGTCAGGAGAACTTACCAAATTTATTGACTTGCACATTATTCTCTGCAAATAAGTTCTAGCTGCTCTCTTCATATTATAATTAAAATGGCAAAGACTTTAATCATTTATGAACTTTTAAACTACATACTGAATATAAATGTATCATTCAATGTGATAGAATGAATTAAATTCATCATTGTCAAATAAATGTATGAAAGATGAAATATCTCTCATCCCATATCATTATCCAATGCAAAGATCTGTTTTCCAAGGCTGTAGTAAAGCATATGGTTTGTATCATCTTTAGTGCATTTCCAGCAAATGAGACTTTCAAAWTATCTTTAAAAAGTACATTTTTCAAGGATTGTGTTTTTGGTAACGGCTAGGTAATGCCAAAGCCTTATATTAAAATCTGACCKTATAAGGAAACATTTGTTCTTCATTAGTACTGAGAGCAGTGTCAACCATCAAGTGACTTGGGTAGAGCCTTTCTTTCATTACCTAATGGAGAGGTTTCTGTCAGTCCCATGTCTTTTATGTGAAAAAAGAGATGGCCTGTTTTTTGCCTTTTGCTCTGCTGTTCCACTGAAACTATGTCCTACTGCAAAAACTTTGAAGCTGTTGCAGGTGGAGGACAGGTTTGGCTTGAGGGGAAGCTCCAGCATCAGTGATGGAAAAGAGGGCCCAGCATAGCAGCTCCCATGCAATCACAGTGCTGTGACCCTAAGTTTCCTCTCCTTTCTGTTAATTTTATGTTGGTCATATAGAGTCTATAGAGATCATTCTGTGAGGTCATGCTCTTGTCAGAAAGAATCAATCTGAGGAATAAAATATGGCAAAATATCTCATTTGCCTCATGGAATTGTCCCTGAAAAAACCTCATCCAGCTTCTATTTGTTGTTCCACATTTTCACAAAAACAGCTGAAGACCAAACACAGGAAAACTCTTTCTAAACACCTGACTGACACCTACTCTTTTTGAAACTGTCATCCTTTCCTGGAACTTTTCCTTTCTTGACACATTAAATTCATAACTTTTCTTGGAATCGGTTTATTGCTCTGCATCTGACTCCCATAAACTCCTGTGAGTGCCTCCTGTCTTCTCTGTTTTCCCAGTGACTCCTGAAAATCATCGTGTCATTACAGACAATGAAATGTTGAGGTTCAATCTTGCAAACTGAGGCAGCAGTTCTGGAATCTTGGGTTCCAAAAGTGCATAAAGTACCAATATCAGAGAGCCACTCCCTACACCGGCATCCTTCAATGGATGGGCAGTTCTCTTGGGTAGATGGACTGTGACTGAGACATTTTTTCCCAGTTGATTACTTACAGATTTAAGCTTATGCATGCTGGACACCCAACTTTACAGAGGAGCTCAAGATGTAGAGATCATTGAACAATCATCAGATGGTGTATTTTGGACTCCTGCTTGAAACCCTAAATTGTCAAAATGATTGTGCAGAGTGGGCTGGATCCAGTCTCAGTTCATTACAAATGTAGATTGTATTCAAATCAGTGACCTACGATTTATTCTGAGTTGACAAATACTCAAATTAATGAAGCAATCACTGTCTTGAATAACGCCAACAATATATTCTGAATTCATAGTTAATATGCCAGTGGAAAGAAACTAAGAAAATAGAATGTATTTAATGTTTCTCATTTGTGTTAGAGGCATCACCCTCCTTCTTCACAAGTAGCATAAWTTAGATGCTTTTCACTGTGTGTATTATTTGTATAGTATCTGGCCATATATCAGAGTGAAATACAGTTCTCTAATTAGCTCCTTCCAAGTACTTACAGTTACCCCAGGCTGGTGATCACCCGTATGAAAGCAAATGTGGCCCTGGTGATTGTTTGTACATGCAATTGTACAGCCATGGTAAAAATCTTTCTGAAGCTTTCTTGTGGCTCACAACCACAGTGTGAGCAGTAATTGTCAGAGACAATTCACAAGGATCAGGCAGTTTGCTTGTTTTGGTGAAACACACATCATGAAAAAAGGCATTTGAGGTCTAATCCTATCTTTCTAATAGCTTTATGGTGGGGTTCCCTTATATTGAAAGATTTTATTGGCTTGGAGATATGATTTTCATGAAGCCTCAAAATAAAGAAAAGGGTAGAAGTAAAGTACATTTTCTAAACCCTTTCAATTCTTTTTCTCTAGCTTCCTAGTGTTGTTTCAAAGACTAGAAGGTGATGTTGTATTCCTCAGTGTGCTGTTTAAAGTCAGGAGCGGCAATATTTAGCACATGCTTGGGCAGCCGTGTTTGAAATCCATGCTTCCTCTCTCTGGTGTTCTGATGTGCCTTTAGGGGATGCTTGCCTGTTTGTAGTTTGTTTTCTTTTGTTTAAGGTTTCAGCTACTGCATTGACTAATGATTATATAGCAGTAAACTCTCGTCCCTGCTAAATTCAGAGGTAATGCCTCAAAAGCATTTTTCCCCTGTGTGACATAAAACAATAAAAGAACTAGACAATCCCCTTTTGAGAAAGAATAATCCTTTGTTTAAAGAAAAAAAAAAAAACCAACCAAGCATCTTCTTGATGCCAGAGGGTGTAGAATTCAAATCAAAGATTAAGCTAATTGATAAAAATAAACCAAATGTCTCACAGTATAATCCTTTTTAGGCAGAACTAACATTTTTTGCATTAACCTGTCTCCAATATTAATCACCTATGCCATTTTAGTATTACATTGCACTTGATTTTGAACTGTGCAATATCTATCTGATACAGAAATAACATGGAACATACTGAATCTGAATTTCATCTTACTTGTAACTCTGAAGTAAATTTCTGTCCTTCAGTAATACCACCTCAGTAGAGAACTGATGGGACCTTGGAATTCAGAGAAAAAATCAACTCATTGATCAACTCCTTGCTAATATAATTTACCTGCATATGTTTTGCATATTTAATATAATATATTAGAAATATACATTTATAATTTTAAGAGGATTTTGGAAAAAAACTGAAATACTCTTACTGAGGCATTAATTTCTACATTCTGGTGACCTATTGAAGAATTTACAGAAAAGGTCTAATTGTTCTGATTAGCCAGTCACTTAAAGTGGAAAAGAAAGAAAAAGAAAGGAAGAAAAGAAAAAAGAAAGAAAGAAAGGGAAGAAAGAAAGAAAGAGAGAAAGACAGTCAATGTGCTATTTAATTATGTACTGCCAGGAGGTTCTGAGCTTTTCTATAATGTGTAATAAATTCAGCACTGCCAATTGAGTTCGGTTGTTTGCCTAAAACATTAGCAGCTAACTATAAATGACGAGTTAGTTCAATTTGGAAGAAAAGCTTACAGCTAAGAGAGGACAGTGCAACATGGTTAAATTATGACTTCAGCCACAGTCTGCAATTGTTGAATACGTTTGTAGTGGACATTTTTTCATTAGTAGAATTTTGACAGCAATAATTWTTCATAGCTTCATTTTTATCTAAGTAATACCAGAGCTTTCCGAGTTAAGTTTTATATTTAGCTTTCRGTAGACTTTTTTTTCTCTCTGTTTCTATTTTTTTTCTTCTGCCTGCACTTCTGGGCTAGCAGTCAATTACTAGCATAAAACCGAAGGGGCAATTAGCCCCYGATGCAAATGCTATTGCTGACATATCTAAATAAATACAGAGTAATTATAGACTAGATATCCAAGATTGCAGTCTGTCACTCCTTTCTTATTCAGCTGAGTTTGTGGAAGTGGCGTCACTGCCACTGTGGTAAGCGTGCACCCTAATAAAAACTAGACAGTTTGTGTTTGCAGGCTGAAGCCTAGTCTGCTCTTTTGCAATTGATTATGTCCTGAGTTGATGATGAACACAAATACAATGACTGGGTTGAGTCTCATGATAATCTGAGCCATTGCAAGAGCCTAATCCAAGAGACAGACTAGACACCAGCCAAAAAAGGGCAAATCAGATATTCCCAGTTTGGGCATCATGTTTAGCCTTGTTCACTGTGAAACGAAATGAACTGCTTCAGACACAGGTGCAAAATTACGGCAGTGCTAAGGGCAAGAGCCATGTGTGCCGTCTAAAACCACAACTTCCCTGTCTGCTTTCAGCATATAAACCCTGCTCTCAATGGGAGCACCTGTGTCAGGACCAATGAGGAAGACAGATGCATGTTGCAAACACCGTCTGCTGTTTGTTGCTCACTAGGAGCATCACCCAGATTGACCCAAACATGCAAGAATGGCTGACAATAAGGTTACTTAAGAAGAATTGCCCAGTGTCCATTAGCCTAATGTTTTGTGGGGAGACTGACGTCTATAAAAATGTTCATGTTCATAGAAATTAAGCACAAAAGCTGCCACTACATTTTCTCTGCAATGAGTTTTTAACATTTTGGAGGTTTGCTCTTTTGCAAAACCACTTATTCCACAAAGGTATAAAATATAGCACTTAATGGCAATAGTACATTCACTCAAGTGCATTAGACAGTTCTTCCTTCTCCTCTTCCTGCTTGATTGGCAGCCAGAGATCCTAGATGCAGCACTACAGGAGATATTGTTTATAGCCAAAGCAGCAGGATCTGGCACCAGAGAGGACTCCACAGGCATTTGTATTGATGGTGGCTTTGCAGTTGCCTCTGGGTCTTTCATGTGGCTGGGCTGATGAAAGCTATCTGGGCAGTTATATGCTCTTGGAAACCATTTCTTTTTCCACTGACATTTTAAATGGTTGTGGTGATTAACTGTTTGTATGCAGAGAATTTTAAAACCTTCACCACGGTAAGTCTCTGCAGAGGTCGCTGGCACATGGTGTATGTCTATATTTCTCTTTCGTGCCTAAAATCCCTTTCCAGTATTGGTGTGAACATTTGTTTAACTGCATTTGTGCATGCTGGTGGTGGAACTCAGTGGAAGGAAATCTGAGGCTCTAGGTACAATATGGTGTGAGGTTTCAGTCCTGGCTTCAGGACCCCATCCCTGAAATTGCTCGAGGGCTCAATTCTGCATGTCTCAAGATGAAAAAAGTGTAGTACGAGAACATCCAGGAAGCTGATTGCACATTTTATAGCAGATCAGTAAAGTTGTGGATAGGCCTTGGGCTTTTTTTCTCAGCCTCTGCTTGTATCTTGTTACACAGAGCGCTGAGTAAGGGGGAGAAAAGGGTTGTTCACGGGCCCACAGTGGTGTTGCATTGGGTACTCCATCCAAACAGCTGGCAACATGCTGCTTCATGGTCTTACCTGACATTCTCTGCAGATCCAAGCACATGCATTGTCTTGGGTAAAAAGTACAACAGGTTTCACATTCGGAAATTTTAAAAAAACCCAGACCCAGAGCTTTTATTACTCTTCAAAGTGCCAGGAGTTCCAGCCTCCATAGTACCTTTGATCTCAAGGAATGTATTTCTCTGCTTCAGTGTTAACAATTGCATAAGTTTGTGTAAAATTAAAGAGTGTATCTATTACACTAAATGRTTAGCCAGTAAAATGTCATATAAACTAAGTGTTTTGCTTTTCATTAGACAAAAAATTGTTTTGTGTGCGATTGTATTTTAAAGGATGAATTCAATAATTTACATATTCTGGGACTGTTACAGAAGGAATGACCAAATCTCGACTCCACAGCTTTTTCTTCAGGTACATATTTAGCTGATGTACATTGGATTTTACAGTCATGTGAGCCAAACTTGAGAGCTATATTTAGCCAAAATTTCTGGCTTTGCCCATGTAGTATCAAAAGTATCAGAGAAAAGTATTTAATCTTCAAGAGTCTAGAGACTTTCTTGTACAAATTTAAATTTTGTTTTGAAACTATGTATTTTACATTTTAATTCTAACCTATGTATCACTAAAATGAAATTATGTTTAAAGTTATTATTTATAATTTGTTTGGTTTTTTAATAATTAAAAAATATTTTTATAAAACCTAAAATACGTGAGATCCCAAATCCACAAATCAAACCAGTGAAAATATGTTTGCAGTTTACTGGTGTCTCTGAAACTTCGGACAAACTCTATGTAAATCTTGAAGCTKTGCTTTTGAAAGTGAAGTCATACAAGATATAAATTGTCGTTTCCAGAATCATGTTGTAAGCTTAAATCATATCTAAAGTTTTCATAAAGCACTCTGTACTTGTCAGTGATGAAGGTGCTTTTAAAGTGAATAACCTGGAAATTTTTTAAAAGTTAAGTTCCTGTAACACAGCTGAGGAAAAGATTTAAAGGAAAAGAAAAAAAGAAAAAAGAGGGGAGTTCCATATACTTGTGAAAAACTGTTCCTCCATTAAAATCACCATACGTTGTTCAAGACAAACGTTTCACTGCATGTTGCAGGCTTGCATTGGCTCTGAATAATCCTGGAAAAAATCATGGTTTGCTGTATGTGGTAGATGGTTTATGGCAAGCATCTTGAATTCTTCCTGTGGACCTGCTGCTATCCTTCCATTTCACTGGAAACCAAGGCTGCTTCATCTCCATTGCAAGGGATATAATGGAAGGAAAGGGAGAGGAAAACATTGGTAGACAAACATGTTGAGAAGAAAATACAGGAAAATTACATTTAATTATATAATTATTTCTCCATACAGAATCACATTTTGCTGGGGCAGGTCTCTTAACTTCTGCATGAGCAGACTTAAATGTAATTTAAATCCAGGTTGTCTTCTGATCTACAGAGGGAAGGTTGGAGATTTGCAGGGGACAGATTTATTTAGGAATATAGTGGTCGTTTACCTTGCTGCCATTTTGCTAAGTTCCCACACCGTTATTCYTCTTTAAAAGTGATTCCTTTCAAACGGAGCAGTTTTTCCATCTCTTAAGTGTTATGGTGACATTTAACAGCAACACACCAACTAAGAAATTTTTTTTTGTTAGGTTTATATTAGGACTCTTTTGCAAATTCCATTGAATCATTAAAACTTCATTATGTTGTATCAGGCTTCTCACCTCAATTTGAGCAGAACTCCTGCTAGCTTCATTGGGAATTATGACTGAGAAAAGTTTCACACTTTGGCTTACTAAAACTCAATCAATACCTTATAAATTCTCCTGATACCAAAATATGAACAGAATGATTCCCATGAAAGAGATATATAGGAGAGAATAACCTTGCTGAAAAAAGTCTGGATTCATCAAACTGTTCTGCACAAATGTATTGGTTCCAGTGACAGCTTGCTTTGAAAAACAGTAGGAATCATTTAATTTTAAAAAAAATCAGCAAAGCCTATTTATGTTTTAGGTGAAATAGAGTCTATTTTTCATTTTTTTCCACACTTTGTTTCAAAAGGTGTTGCATTTTATATTTTACCGTTACTTTCTATTGTGTTGTATTATGTGAAGGTTTACATATTTCATTTTGCTATTCCAATTACTCTTAAATAATATAAACTATATAAAATCATGGTTTTCATAAATAAGCTGTCAAAACTTGTACTATTTCCTACCTCTCACAGTGGAAATTCCTGGGAAAATCAAAGCATTGAAACTTTCTTTTTAAGCTGCTAATTTTAAGTTTAGTTTAGTTTAGAGTAAGTTTAAACTTAAATTTAAAATTCGGAGTTTCAATCAGGTATATTTTTATCTGGGGTATAGTGTCAATCCACCTAGACAGTGTAATCCATCATGGAAGAGGAGAGACTCAAAAAAGCACTAACACTTCTGAGCATTTCTTCATCTGTCCAAGACATAATAAATAGCTCTYCTTATTGAGATATTTTTATGACTTTGCCTTAACTTTTCCTTTGGTGGTAACAGAGTCTAACTGCAAGAAAACTTCCACTATTCATCCAAGCTATGATTTCCTGATTTTAAGCGGAACCCTTTGATCTGAGGAAATTAAGGTGATTTTTAAATTTTCTTTACCGCTGAATATTTTAACTGTATAACTCCATCTAAAGGTGATGGAGATCTGAAAATTTTTCTGTTTTACCAGTTTCTACTGAATTAAGTTCAAGAAGTTCTCCTTGTTTGTGAATATGTGCCAGGAGTGGTTTTTCATGCTTCATGCAGATTTGAACGTGTTTTTGAAGTTCTGTGTTCCATCAAGTACAGTGATATTGAAATTCAGCTACATATACATTTATCCTATCTCCAGGAAGACAGAGGTTTACGTCCAGACAGGATAGAACTGTAGCAAAATGACTCTTTAATGGAACTCATATACTGACTTCTTTAGTATATACCGGATTTTTTTAAACTTAAAGTTTTAACGTAAGATGTTCCAAACCTACCTAGACTTTGTCAAACTTGAATTTTGTGTGGGACAATGGGATGTGGTCAAGCTTGCATATAGTCTTAGTTCAAGTGTTTCCTACTGCCTTGGAARCTACAACTGTGTTACAAGCTGTGTAATATGTATTGTGTGAGTAACTCTAGGGCAAATTCATATTGGGTATACACAGAAGTATGATAACTCTTCTCAGTAAAAAAATCACGGGATTCCAGAATCAAATAATGGCTGAGGTTGGAAGGGACCTCTGCAGGTCATCTAGTTCAAGCTCCCTGCTCAAGCCTGGTGTCCAGAACCATGTCCAGACAGCCCTTGAGTATCTCCAAGGATGGACATGACTCCACAGGCATTTTGAGGAACCTRTGCTAGTCCTCAGTCACCCTTACAGTAAAAAAGTGTTTCCTGATGTTCGGAGGTAACCTCCTGTGGTTCMGTTTGTGCCCATTGCCTCTGGCCCTGTCACTGGGCACCGCTGAGAAGAGTCTGGCTTCGTGTTCTTTACAACCTCCCTTCAGGTATTCATACACATTAATAAGAATCCCCCTGAGCTTTTTCTTTTCCACACAGAACAGTCCTGGCTCTTTCAGCCTGTCCTTATATGAGAGATGTTCCAGTATCTTCATCATCCCTGTGGCTCCCCACTGAACCCTCTCCAGTATGTCCATGTCTCTCCTCTCCTGAGGAACCCAAACTGAACACAGCACTCAGGTATGGTCCCACCCACGCTGAATGAAGGGGAAGGACCTGCTGGTAACACTTTTTCTAATGCAGTTAAGGACACCACTTACCTTTTTTGCAGAAGGTGCATATCGCGGGTTCGTGTTCAGCCTGGTGTCTATGAGGACCTTCAGGTCATTCTTTTGCCAAGCAGCTTTCCAACAGCTGTGTGCAATGTGGTACAGATAAACAGGTAATAAGTCCTTTTGTGGTGAAAATACATTGTTACCAAAGACACAYTGCGTCATAAAATGTTAGACTTGTGGTTTGTTCTTAGTGAGCTTCTTGCAAGAATAAAGGACATTCTTGTTTCTTTCACTTGAAGTTTTGAAAATGTTACTCAGATGTGGTGCAGTTCAATTTTCCTGATCTTTCARATCAGGGGGATAATGTGAAAGAAAGGGAGTCACCTCAAAATCCTAAAAAGAAAGAAAAGCTAAACCCTCACGCTCTGGAACATTACAGGAAGCTCAGATATCACAAGAGCTGATATGGTWAAACATGTTATCATTGGTCTGTAGTTAACCAGGCTCCTGTTATAGACAGATTATTTCAAAGCAGTCCAGTTGACATGTACATGCAAGGCCCTATCCAGATCTACTTTAGAAAGTTCATCTTTTATTAGTTGTGACTACTGAGCCATTCTAGAGATACRAAGAGCATTTCTGATCATGATTTCATTTATAGTTGATGAAAAAAGGCACAAGCTCAAYGTTAGAATGAAAAATAATCTGTCTCAGTGCAGGCATTTTCCTTTTCACCCATGTAGTTTTGCTAATTAGAACAGGGCTGCAGAACTGAGTAGATCCTTTTACATTCACAAACTTTTTGGTCATAGGTAGTGATCAGGTGATCCTAAGTAGGGTGGAAAACAACGTGAATTTATTGAATACTGGATGAAAGTTTTAATGATATATTCATTTAAAAAGCAGGGTGAGCTGACTGGATCTAACCACATGGGTCTGAACTTGTTTGCCTCATCTCTATGCTGAAGTTCATAYGCTTACCTAATTAAATCTACAGCTGACCTAAAAATGACTAAAGATATTATTGCAGATTCACCCCATGTTTAGAGGGCTAACTCAGAAAAAGCGCACTAGTTGAAGTTAATTAAGCTGTATAATAGTTCAAAGTGTTACTATCTAGATAATACCAAATTAAAATAAACTTGTGAATATTGTTTTCAGATACCCCTGCACAGTAGTTATTCTTCCAACAGGCTTTCTCTCCTTTTAATGTTTTCTGACGCTATCTCACAAGCATTTCTTGGGTTTGCTGCAGTCAAAGCAGAGTGAGTTGGAAAACAGGAACTCTGTACCTGTGGAACCAAATCTCACTGTGAGGGAGAATGAAGTGGGAAGTCAACRTGAGAGACAAGGAGAAGACCAGGGCTGTGTTTCTGATTTGAACACTTATTGCTGAACTGTCTGAACAGTCAAAAAGTCACAGAAGTAGAACTCATTTTGCCTACTTTTAGCCATCTAAAATCTAAGGCTGATCTTATCATTCTTGGCTTTATGGATTACCAATAAGGAGAAGCAACACCTTCAGAGAACAATTAACCTCATCCTAAGAGGCAAACCTGAGCTGTCTGGGTTTGCTTTTGGAAGTCGATTAATTTTTCCCTGATGATTCTAAAGTACCATACATCACTGGTTTGACTTAGATATTCAACTTGTAGGCATCCTGCCTGAAAAGTTCATCAGAAGTAGTTTTACTGTACATGACATGCTCACAATGACACACACACACACACATATATATAAAATCATATGCCACTCTGAATGTGTGTGTGTGTATACAGATAGATATATATATATACAGATATATATATATATACATACTCAGAGTGGCATATGATTCAATTTCGGATCCTTCACTACAAGAAAGACATTGAGATGCTGGAAAGAGTCCACAGAAGGGACATGGAGCTGGTGAAGGGTCTGGAGCACAGGTCTGATGAGGAGCAGCTGAGGGAGCTGGGGATGTTTAACCTGGAGAAAATGAGGCTCAGGGCACACCTTATCACTCTCTACAACTGCTTGCAAGGGGCTTGTAGCAAAATGGGGGTTGATATCTTCTCCAAGGTAACAAGAAACAAGGAAAATGGCCTCAAGGTGCACTAGCAGAGGTTTAGATTGGATATTAGGAAAAAACTGTTTGTAGAAAGGGTTGTCAAACACTGGAACAAGCTGCCCAGGGAAGTGGTTGAGTCACCATCCCTGGACGTGTTTAAAAGATTAAAAGATGTGTAGGCGTGGCACTCAGGGACGTGAGTTAGTGATGGTGGTGGACTTGACAGTGTTCATTTTATGGTTGGACTGGATGATACTTCAGGTCTTTTCCAGCATAAAGGACTCTATGAATTTTATAATTTTTGCCCCTCTGGTGTCTGTACATGCTGTGTTTTAGACTACATCAGCTTTAGGAACAAGAAACCTAAAGGCTATACTAGGAAGCTCAGTGAGTCAGGGGCTCATCTCCAATCCTCTGAGCAAGTGGCAGAGCACAGTTAATTCCCCTTATAACAGGGAGAGAGCAGTCTTGGGCTGGAGCTCTTCCCTGRGTTGTGTTCAGGCATTGCATTGGCAGGCCCATGCATCAGCCATGCCATGAAGCACAGSAACATTTGTACAGTACCAGTGCTTGAACCAACAATCCAGACACCTRCATTTTTATGGTATGTAGGCTGTGTTGTTTTCCAGATAGGCCCTATTGTACATAGGCTCTGTTGTTTTTCCAGTAGCTTGGAATTTCCTGAAATTTTGAAGGTCTAAGCATCTCACAAGAGAGATTTAGGCAGAAGTGTCCTTAATCTTCTTTCACAAGACTGAGGTTAGACACTTCTTTTATATTGTCCAGCTGCAGATAAAAGAGCTGTAAGTCCCCAGATCCTCAGCCAAGCTGTAGCTATTCTAGCTATGCTCATTCCTGATTCTCTAATGGGGTTTGATTTCTCAGTCAAGAACAGGAATAATTGATTGCACTCCTCAAAGTATAGACTGCTGAAAATCTCTCCTGGTTTTTCAAACCATCAGTATTTCAGAGTGGCTGCAATGGCCCTTTCAGAGAGGAAGGAAACTCTCTGGTTGGTGGTCACCTGGCAGTCCTTGCTGCTCCTCTCTTTTATTATCATAGTGCTTTGGCTCTTCAAGCCTGTGCAAAACAGCCCAGCTGTAGAMGTCTTCACTCCGTAACTGTGTGATTACCTCCCTCTCCCATCTTTCTTTTGCARGCTCCTCTCTGTTTATA
This sequence comes from Parotia lawesii, assembly GCA_003713295.1. Lineage (NCBI taxonomy): Eukaryota > Metazoa > Chordata > Aves > Passeriformes > Paradisaeidae > Parotia > Parotia lawesii. The sequence goes on from RAHM01000031.1 coordinate 4,757,384, forward strand.
CAAATACTAATTTTTAATACCCGAAGCTCTTGTTTGACTCTGCTTATTTCCGGTTTAAAATTTATTTGTCTCCTTCTTTTTGTCTCTCACCTTCTCAAGGATGCTCTTATTCCCCCTGCCCTAAATATTTCTCTAAGTCTTGCTTCTCCTGATTTTATTCTGACGCAGTATAATTTTTAATTCAGCTAATTTTATTCTCGGGTCGCAAAGTAGAAGGTTCTTTACTGCTGTCTCTATTCTCATCCTACCTTTACGGGGCTTTTGATGTGTTGAATAATTAATATTTGCTAAAGTCCACATTGGTAATGCTGAAAAAAGGTTAAAATATGTTAATAAACCTGGGAAAAGTACAKAGGAAAGCATACTAAAATGAGCTATGCTAAAACACTATTCATATATCATGGAATACTCTCCGAAAGTAAGTAGATATAAACGGAGATACATACATAAAACTGATTGTCAGTTTTATGCCTAAATATTCTGTGGTTGAACTTCTCATACATTCCAGTTTAAAAATATGCTACAAGTTTTCTTAGAAGGTGTAAAAAATATTACAGATTATTTTTGAATGCTCTTTTTATTAGATCTGCTGATTTATAGCTAAGTGAATAGATTATTCTTCTGTAGGAATAAAATTAAATTCTTATTCTGTATTCTGGTGATGCAGATGGTGATATCATCTACCAGTAATTTGGTAATTAGGAGTTTTACACTGTTAACCCAGGACATCCTATTCTCGATAAAACCATTTTTTAAGCTATTTCTTTCCATTTCCAGTTCAGGCACAGTTTGCTAAGGTACTGCCAGAATCGGAGGTCTCTATGACTGATCAAATGAGCTTCCTAAATATAATTTAAGGCATTAATGATAAATGAGTCCTATTTCTATCTTCTCTTTCAGAAGTTTAAGTTGTTTTAAACAATTAAGGTGCCTAAAAAGTCTACCTGGATCCTCCTAGAATCAAGATATTTAGAGAAAAGGCTGTAAATCATCAAGTGAGTTTTCAATTTCTTATGTTGCACATATCCTAATGACCCTCCCTGAGTTTTTTTTACTAATTTCACTCTAAAAGACAGTCTCTTTCTCAGAACATTTCAATACGAATAGACAGCCATTAAACAATATCTGTACTTTATCAAAAGCTATGTCCCTTGTAATTTTTTCAAGTGCTATGGTTTTTTAGGCAGTCCCTAATCGCAGATTCTCACCTGGATTAATAGGCATTATGGTGTGGATTTGGGATTGTACTGGTCCCTTGTATAAAGTTTCACTGTGAAATGAGGATAGTGAGAAACATGTCATTTTCTGCAAAGATATAATTTAAAGAAATTGTTTGACAGCTCCTTCTGTGGTAAAACACTTTAGCTTTTGCCTCCCATTTACCAAAAGCATCCTCTCGGTCAGTAACAATTTGACTAACACCTACTTTTTAATTAAATGTTGTAGCATTTAGGAAGATGCATGCTAATCTGGGCCCCAGATCTGCAGCCCTCAGCTTTACAAGATGCTGCTCCAGCAGGGGCCGTAAAGCTCTCGATAAGAGGGGTAAGGAGCAAGGTGCAGGTCTCACAGCGATAACCTCCTGACTCCAACATTATAGGTCTTTCTGCTGGAATTGAGTTCTACATCTTCCTCGATTGGTTATTGTCACAAATGAGTAATGGATGCACCCCGCCTGCGTCCCCAGGTACACGAGCCGGTCCGTCAGGCCATCGGGAAGCGCAGCTGCCGGCTGTGGGGGCAGGCAGATAACAGGCAGACCCCGGGAGGGGTGTTAAAGGCACTGCCACCCCCAGGACAGCGGCCGAGTCCCTGCCCCTCCTCTGYGTACCCACCCGCCTGCGACCGCCCCTTCCACTGCTCTGCATGGGCATTAATCAACCTGCTCCCTGCCATCGTGCAGGGGACCAGATAAAGCGCAGCAAACAAATCAAAAGCAGGGAAGCGGCTGGAAAATGCACAGCATTCAGGCCATGCTTAGTTAATTTTGGTCTGTTATTCACAGGGGGAAAGTGTTCGRGATGCCTTGTTCACCCTGGGAATTACTGTAAGAAATGTATATACATACATGCATATGTATATATATGTATACACTAAAATATAGTATACATTTATCRTATATTATAGTAGTGTATTTATTATTATGTGTTATTCTTATATATGAAAATATATACTATACACAACATATATATATATATACATAAAATTAAGCCTTGCAAAATTGTATAGCTACCTGCTGAGCTGCAAAACGCACTTGTCTTTTTTTTTTTTTTTTGCTGTCAGTGATGATAGCAAAACAAGTAAGAGGTATTTTAGTAAACCTGTCAGGGAATCGACTCATGATGACTGAGAAGTGAGTAAGTAGGTAAATAAGACTTGTGTTTTAATTTATTAAGCATGTTGCTTTGAAAGTGGTGTGATTTGCATTACTGTCACTAGTATAAAGGCTTGACTGGAGGTTTCCTAGAGCATACATGATAAAGAGGGTTTTTGTTTAACATATCAGGTAAATTTGAAGGTCAGCTCAGTTTCTAAATGCATCTAACTTAGACAAATGGTCCATGAGTCCCTCCAGAGGAGGATATTTGTAGTATTACCCTGCCTAGCATAATAGTAGCATTATCTGTAATTCAGGAAATTCCAATTTGTTTTCATGTTAATTGTTGGAATAATAATGATTTGTAATGCAAAGGTCAAGAAATATCCTTTCAAAAGTGTATAATTAGAACCCATATTGAGGGCAGATTTTCTAAAGAACATAACTTATGATTAGTCAACTCAGTAGATGTTGGTAAAGTTTCCAAAASTGATTGGATGCCAGTGTCACAGAGAAAAGCAGTAGGACCTGTGATGTACTGAGCTCCTTTAATATCTAGTCATAACTATTACTGTGACTATAAGTGTAACTATGTATGCAATTCTATATTTCTGTAGGATTGGATTCATCCCATTTGGCARTGCCCAAATTTTATAGAAAGTTTTATACAACAGTTTGTCACACAAGAAAGCACATATATTATATCACAGAAAAGACATCTGGCATTCCTCTGGATGAAAATGACACAAGGATTTTTGGAATAAAAGGAGGAAACTCCCAAATTGTCAGGGCTGTACAAATCACAAATTTAGCAGTTACGTATTCTGTGGGGGAGAAGGGATAGCGAGAGAGAAGGTGGAACAACAACCAGAAAATGTAAAATTTCCATAGTAGAAGAATGTTGCTACTAGAAATTTCAGACTTACAAAATAGTTTATTTATGTCTTTTTTCTTTCTGTGGTGGCTCAGAGCAATTCTGCACTTAGATATTTTCTTGAAGCATTATTTCAGAATAGCCAAATGARAAGAAAGTAATTTTCAAAGCTCTGTAGCTCTTTCAAAGCAGAATAATTCAGGGTGGAGCTCTCCTGAACATATACATCAAGTTCTGTGCTATTTTCCCTTATGAGAGTCTTTGTTCGGTTGGTTTTAATTCAGCTGCTCTTTGACTATTTGGACTATAATTTTCTATGCCATATTTTTGCCTGAAACAAAATTGGTTTAGAAAAAAATTGGCAAAGATTGTTCAGCACTTTTGGGACTAGGTTTGATGATTAAAAAATRGTATTTTGCTAGAAACAATATTTTTTCAACCTTTTAAATAAAATGTCAAGCATCTCAGAAAAGAGAGATGCTCCTTAAACTACGGTTAATGCTTTTTCACTATCCTTATTCAAGCCTCCCCAGTCTCAGCCAAATTATAAATCCATGGCTTGCTTTCTTTTCACTTGCTTGGTAGAGATCAGTTGGGCCTCACAGAATTGCTGGGAAAGGGGACTGAGGTTTGAAGTCAGCACTAAGGGCTCTAGATCCTCCTCCTCCTTCTCACTATGAGAACCTGTAGCAGGCACAGGTTCAAGCTTTGCCTCCACAGCGCTCCCTGAGCCCGTTAACAAAGCTTTTTCCATTTTATCAGCCAAGGAAACACAGAGAAGCTTGCTCATATTTGTTTTCATCCTTTTCCCTAGTGATGCCAAGATTGCAAGAAAAAAAAGGAGCAGTTTATCTAGGAACATGAGTGAGGAGGAGGTAGTAGTCCATAGAGCCATGTGGAATTTTAAAAGACAGGCTGCATGTAGGCTGTAGGAAGGTAGAAACACACAGGATGAACAYAGAGTAAGGGAAACTAACATGCCAAAGGCCAAGTGTATAAGCTCCCATTACCCTGAGTTTCCACCTAGGAGTGTCAAGTGCAAACCTTAATTCATACACTATGGTGACATTAGGTAAGGATTGTACTGAGTTAATGGACCATCTCACCTTCTAAATTTTCCTTTGTTAAGAACCTGGGTTCATCGAGCCTCAGGCATGCTGAGGTGAGCAACATGAAACAAGAATTGACACTGAGTCCCCGAGGTGTCCATCTCCCCATCAGTTCACCTRCAGTTACTGCACTTCTTTTCAAGGTACTCATTGAAAAAGTGAGAATTGCAGAATAAAATATGTCYTCAGATGTGTTTGGTATCTCCATGGCAGAAGTGGAGCGAGAACCCGGTGCGCTACTCATCTGTACTTTAGTACTGTGACACCATGAATTCCTTCTCACCATCACTTGAGTCATTCCCTGCCTATGTCCCTTCCCACTTCTGCAGCAAGAGACAGAGCATCTCTGCAAATAGCACCTTCCTTCGGCGCACGCTCATTTTTTAGAGCACCAGCTGTTGTTGGGCATCAAAAAGTCTGGCTGGTCAGACCAGCCTTGGTAAAATGGCCTCAAATTTTATCTACCAAATTTAGCTTAACTCAAATTTCTGTTCACTCTTTTCAAAATGGTGCTGGGTGTTCTTCATCCTGGCCCTTGCCCCCAGTAAGTCACAACACTGGGGAAAATAAGATCAATGCTATTAAGGATGTAGGCCTGGGACTTGATCCTGCTCCCAGTGGGGTCCACAGGAACATTACTTTGAAATTACTAGGCTGATAGTTAAAGTACAGAAGGAAAAAGACAGCATGGTAAATGATTCAGGGGAACACCTACTATTTTTAAAGAGCAGTTAAGTGCATTTAAGACAAAAGATATTACAGTAGACCATGGTGTCAAGGGAGATAAATAAAGGGGAGAATGAATCGTGTCGTATCCAGCTTTATTTTCTAGGAKCTGTATGATAGACTGATCCAAAACTTTCTGAGGGTCTTTCCCTTAGTGCAGCTATWTTTTAATCTGTTTTTTAAACAAACAAAAAACCCCAACTCCCCAAAACAAATCCTTCTAAAATCAATCCAGTGAACTGAGTCTTGGAAAAGAAAACGCGGAAAACCAGCAGCAGGCCTTACAAAACTTGGACCACTTTCTGTCTTTTCCAAATAGTGGAAGCTGACAGCTTACTAGACCTAAGAGTTGATTTGTGGCTAAGGCTTAGATTCTTTAGAAAATGTTACCTTTCAAACTGAACAGAAAACAAGCACAAGGGGAAAACACAGAATGAACCCTCTTTTGCAAGAATTTTTGCAAATTTTGAATCACACCACCTTCCTCATTGCAAAGGCACTAACAGCCGAAATGCTGTTTTYTGCAGAAGGCTGCAGAAATTATTTTTCTGAGCATATGGAATTTTGTTCTGTGTATTGTCTCTGCAAAGTGTGTTTGCTTTAATGCTTGACATATGCGAAATTCAGCTTTGGTGGTTATATTACAATCTTAAAATAATAATAATGTTTACCCCTACCATGAATTCACTTTTTAGAGTTTGCAGTTGCCTGGGTACTAACCTCTCTGCTGTGCTTGAAGTGCAGCCCCAAAGAAAGTTCTTGTTAGAATTTAAGATGTGAAGATCCATTTCTGCCTAACAATCTCCTACTCCTGCATTCCCTGAAGTGTATCCCATCTGCTTTTGGGAGCTCTCATTGCAATATGCAGTGATTGCAGGATAAGCACACCATTTTCCTGTCAATACTTTCCTATTAGCCTCCTGGATCCATACATCATCGTCTTGCTGGCCTGCAGTTTGCTTATCTTTGTCTCCGAGGCTGCCTTTGATTTATCTAACACCCAGGTTAATGAGGCATGGAGCCCAGGGTGGCTCCAAGGATAATGCACTCCTGTATAAAAATGCTTAAGGAAGGATCAAGTGATAATCCATTCTAGACTAAAAGGCCTAGCTCTTCAACAAATGTTGTATTTCTTAATCACTAAGCTAAGACTATAATAGCTCCCCGTTAAGCTACTGCCATCAGTAAAACTAAACCCGCTAACTATATGAATTTACAAAAGAACTGAAAATTAGATTTTAATTTGTGTTCCAAAAAATACAAAAAAAAAGTTCATTTCTTAGGAATAGTTATCACCATTATTTGACAGTGTTCTTATGCAAAAATAAGTTAGCTTTAATATTTAATTTACAGTAATAGTTTTATATTCCCTCACTGGGACCTATGTTTTTCTAAAGACAAAAATAACAGAAGCYGGAATGTTACTGTGGCAAGGATAAATCAAACCAGCGATTTCAATAATGGAGGTAATTACAAAGTGTATATATCTGAGATGTACTGAGTGGTTAGGGGTTGTTTAATTAACATAAAAATTTCAATATCATCAGCAAGTGTGTTGGTATCACGAAAGCATTGTTAAAAATGCATCTTAAAATAGTTATGCCTTTCTCTCTTCCTAGCTTGTRTATAAGACTAATATACATTAACTTCCCATTTCTGCTAATTACCATCTTGCACAGAAACATTTTAATGAAAGCAAGGTAAAGATCCAAGTAAGCTTTCAAAGCTTTATTTATTTGTTTATTTTAAAGCGCTCTACTGCATATTACATTGATGTCTGTTTTGGCTTCCTTTTTTGGTTGTTGTTTTGTTTTGTTATGCTTGGTTGACCTTCATATTACGACTCTGCTGCAGGCTCCTGAAATATGTGTAACGTATAACCATTTAGAAAATGACATAGCACCAAATAACGGGATCATTCCTATGGGATGACAAGCTCATGTTTTGAACTAAAAGCCACACACAAGGAAGGCGTTCACCAATTGGCCCACCATAGCCCCCGAGGACTTGACCCAGGTAATAAGTCCTTTACTGGTCACTAACCTACATTATTGAGATTTAGTTTGGATTTTGATGACATGACATTGTTAAGRGTTGTTATTGAGATGTAAATGATCTTCCATTGGGTTATTTAACACATGTGAAGGACCTAGTTTAGAATGAAAATTAGTTATTGATTATTCCAGCAATTAACCAAATAAATTTTAGCACTTGTATTAACATTTTTATAAGTCTTAAATTTTTATTTTTTGCTCAAACTGACCCAAGCAGCTAGATTGATTCCTTAGCAATCTTTTAGATGTTTTGAAAAAGGAAAACAAAGGTAAGCCAGTATTGTTGTGCTCTTTGTGGTATTCTGTTTTAAGTCTAATTTTTTCTCTTATGTCTACTAGAGATCACAGTAGTATGCGGTGCAGTTGCCTRTACAGTTGTACAGTGTGCACTATAGATTCTCTAGTATTAAAGACAAGTTCTGAGCACATACAAAAGTCTTCTTCCTCTTTGTTCCATCTTCTCTTTTTGAAACTTCTATCATTAGATTAACAAAATTTGTCAATTTCAGAGTTCATTTTCTCTACTCGCCTTTCTTTCATTAGTACTTTGAGTCTCCTGATGTAAAACATCCTGAAATAGGGGCCAGTCCTTCCAGATGCCTGTTGTTWTTTATAAGCACCTTGTAATGGCATTGATAGCACAAATAGTAACAAAATAYGTTTCCCCATCTCACTTAAAAGTGTATTCGTTTACTCCTATATATTTTAACTGGAAAATGGGTTTCTTGCACTTTCACATGGAGTAGTGCTGAGAAAGCTTTAGAGGCTGTTACATCCACCTAAAAGGTCACATGGCATGTGCCACTACATATTCGGTTTGGTGGCAAAAATCATAGAATACATCATATGAATATATTTTATAACTAACTCAGCTTAGTCTTCTCTTTTTCTGTGCTGCAAGCTCCAGCTGGTGAAGGGTATTAGGCACTAAAGAGAGACTCATGGTTTCTTGTTATAATTTCACTGTTTGGGTCCCAGTGATACTTTTATATATAAAATATTTAGGTAGGGAAATGGCACAAGCAGCTTGACTGGACTGCTAGAACTCATTACTTAATGTGCTGTCTGTAGATGGTACTACTGAACTCACTGAAACTAATACTGTGGTCATGTGCTCTCTTTTGTGTTGCTGTATCGTCTCAGGATCCTCCATACCTCAGATAATATTACATGGAAAATTAGCTGCCTCCCCATTGCAGTTTGAACGAGCCTTTCAGAAAACTCTTCCACACAGAGATACTTCAGTTTAAAAGTCCCTTTCAAAATTGCCAGCTAATAGCAGAGGATTGGCATTTTCTAACACTGACTTTCCTTAAATAATTCCCCCCTGTCTACTTTTTTCCTGCTCTCTCAATTCTGCTGGTCGGATACAGGCAAAGTACCCRCAGATTAAAATGAGTTTTATATCCTCTTCTTATGGTCCTTGTCATCAGTTCAATGTCTGTATTATCAGAAATTACACTCAACTACTCTTTCAAGACATGACAGACTGCATTACCTCTGATCATAGTGGAGGATTTCATGAATGGGTATTTACAACAGTCTCTAGTATTTCACATCAGTCTCTACACCCACTAAACATATAATGCCAGTTTGGGCATTTTTGGTTCATTTGGTTTTATGTTTGCCGATCATTTGAATAAAATATAAGCAACAACGGCTAGCATATGATTTTTTTTAGCTTTTCTAACATAGGGGTTAAATATTAGTTTCCAGTGTTAGTATTTTGATACACAGAGAAAATCTAATGGTGTCAATAGATATTAAGACACAACAATARTCAAAATATAAGCCTGAAAACTTTGCCCTTATTGGACTTGAAGAATAYTCGTCTTTTAGATCTAAAAAGGGAGACGTATCTGCCAAAACATACTAACAGATATTCACCATTAAAAAAAAATTCTTTAAAGAACTAGATATAACATACAGTTATAACTCCTATGAAATAATGAGGCAATGAAAAGAAAACAAATATCTTCTGTTTTCACCCAGTAACTATCGATTTCATCAGATGTTCTCTTTCATACAGAGCTCTTCTGGTATAGCTTATGAAGAGCAACAGAGCTGTTTTTCAATTCAGTTTCCATCCAACTACCTGTGAGTTTTTCAGTAAACCAGCTGGGTGAGAAGTAATCACCTGTATGGTGAGTGCAGACAGACATTCAGCTTCAAAGGTGAATGATCCTCTGGAAGTGACTATTTTTGTCCATTACTTCATAGGACTATGTACTCCTAGGTACTGATGTAAAGGTGAGGTTTTTCTGCCTTTCAGCTGATCTTTCCAGCAAGCCCATCACTGCTTTACTTAGAGAGGTCCCAGCTCAAACGCCTGTGCCAAGTGCAACTAGGGCAGTATCCTGAAGAAATAATACCCTCAAACCAAATGCAGTTAATCAAGAAAAGAACATAAAAGGTGTCAAAACTGATTCTGAAACTGAAAAGAACATAAAAGGTGTCAAAACACATCCAGTGAGACAGCAGCCATTTAAATTCACTGGCCTTGTTTCCCTTATGTCACTGCAGCTGGGGCCACATTTCAAAAGTGTGGCTCACTTTCAGGGAATTTTTTTCAATGGAGGTTTTCTCCTGTTTTAGGACTTTACAATTCTCTAGACAGATTTCCTAAAGAGGTCAGGACATTGCTGTTGTATAGGCAGCACAGCATCCCAGCTCCATCAGGCTCTGTTTCTTTCCAGATGTGCTATACCAGCACCGGCAGTGCATATAACCAGTCTTCAAAAGCATGCTCCAGCATGTTTACTGACCTCTGATTGCAAACAAAGATTATTCCCCTCAGACATTCCCATAGTGGGGATATGTATGATGTGCTGTTTGCATGTAGAAATGTGGGAAGCTGGAAATAGGAATATGTCAGTGAATGCACTTTTGTGGCACTGAATGAAGGTTGCTGTGGAACAGTCTACAGATGAGCACATATTATGAAATATAGGTATGTGTCCAGCTCCCTGTTGAGACACCAGCCTGTATGTAGACTGTGAGGGAAACATRTTCTGTGTCCCTTCCTTGAAATAATATGTGCTAAACAAAACAATTGCACCTGCAAATATCACCTGATACAACAGTTTTAAGAGAGATTGGTGTATCTTGCATTAATAATAAATGTGAAGCAAAGCCTGATATTTTATTTTTTAAAGATAAAACACATGACTGTATACTCAAGAAACATTCATAATAAACACCAGTTTTAGGGAAAAAAAMCCCCTAATATTGTTTGAAGTATTAAAGGCGTGTTTTCCTTTTGTAACTGCAAAAAAAAAGTTGAACCATTTTTGATCCACGGGTCCTCTTGTGGACATTCTTAGCTTAAAATCTAGCAAGTCTACAGCATTCACTCTATGCTTTACTATTTACTAGTATGATTGTTAGGATTTGGATAAGTGGCTGTCATGACCGAAGACATTCAGGAAACTGTCTAAGGAGAAAGTTGGTGGAATAGATCCGAGTGGCTCAGGTGCCTCAGGCCATTTGGATGCCTTCTCCTTGTGATGCCACAGAGGAGCTGGATGCAGAGACCCTGGCTTCTTGTGGGCAGTGACTCAGACGGCTACACAGGCAGGTAACTAATACACATGTAATATGCACCTTTCCTATCTTACCTATCCTTAAGCAAGAGGTGCCATTGTCATTGCTTACCTTGATATGCTCTGTTGTGTTTTGTGCGTAGCACGGTCACAAAACCTCACTGGTTTCCTTTTTCAATTATAACTGTGCAGATTTATATAAAATATTGTTAGTGAGTAATTGCACATTTGTGTATCCGTTCCATACAGTGTGCAAGCAGATGAGAGTCTTCATGCAAAGCAGTGAAATGCAGTGCGCAATCAAATATTTAATTAGAATTTGGCCTAAATTAAATACACTGAGAATAACAGACTTAAATCCTTACRAGAAGAGAGACTATCTAGTGGTAATCTAATACAACTTCTTGTAGCTCTTATTGCCCCATTTATAAAGTAGTTTGGAAGCAAGGACACCACTTGGAAAAGGAGAAAGTAATTTAAGAAGTCCAGATCTTTAGCAGGCCATTTCAAAGAGAAATTGCTTGGTTCCCTAGGCAGTTCAAGTCCTGCTTTTAGGGAAAAGTGCTGAACTCTGTTCTGCCAACTGTCATACACTGGGATTACCCTCTGACACTCTATTCCAGCAACCCCCTGGCACAGTGAGCTCCCAGGCAGACACAGTCAAATGCAAAGCGTCAATCATGCAGGAATAAAGGCTGAAGAATTGCACTTCCTTCCCTAGCAAGTAAAACCCATGGGATCATGGAAGAGGAACAAGAGAGCATCTGTGCAATGTAGCTGTACTTGGGTCAGTATTTGTCTTGTCTGACAACACAGCAAGCAGTACTGTGGTGAGGAAAGGGTTAAGGACATGCTTTTGTTAATGTGAATAAACACATTTGCCAGCMATGCTGACATCTACAGCTGAGCTCTGTGAAGGGAAGTGTGAGTCTAAATGGTGAGATTTGGATGTGCACACAGATTTTGTAGTAGCATGACAATTTCTGAAGTGAGGATATGTGGATTTTGGTGAAGTCTTCCTTGGAAAACACAGTAACTTTCTGATAGGTCACTGTTCTTTTCTCACCTTTTCTGTTTTCCACTTGTCTGGTTTAGCCCTTCTTTAGCCATAGTTGTCTGCACCTGAAGGACAGAAGGGTGGGAGCCACTGTTTTAGAGCCTGAGTTCTCTGCCTACACAGAAGGACACATAAATCTAAATTATTGAAAAATACAAGTTAACCAAGTACATAAAGTCACACAATAGATGAAATCCTGAAGCCTTTATTCAGTCCTTTCTCAAAAACAACCAGCATGAAAGTCATCAAGAGGTTTCACTGAGGTATGACTTACATTTGGTGATCAAGGTTGTTTTGTTTGAGCAAGACAAGGGGGAAGGGAATAGTGGGAAGAGAAAAGCTAGGTCACTTTTCTCATTCCTCTTTAATCAGTTAAATCTGACATATAAACTGAACAGCCAAACCGAAAGAGTTCCAAATCTCTTTCATGGTAATTCAAACAGATGTATTTCACAAATGGATGATGTTCGAAATTATTTTTATTTGTCTAGTTAAAACAAAAAATGAACATAGGCATTTTTGTTAAATGGAAGTTATATACAAGAGCTTCAGGTGATTGGCCATAAAATACATTTTGTACTTCTACATAACTTTCTCTTTCTCCCTCTTTGACAAAATCAAAAGCAAGAAAGAGTGATGAGATTTCAGGGATAAGGAGAGAATGAGAAAAAAAAGCAAAAAATCTTTTACAGTGAGTTTGTTCATCAAAAATTTTTTCACAAAATTTTTGGCTGAGAGAAATTTGATTGAATCTTTTATTTATTAGCTGAAAGTTTTGCACGGGACAAGATGGAGTCCCTTCCCAAAAGTCTTATGACTGAAATGGAAAATGTGTAGTCGAAGTACTAGGGAACCTTTTTTCTTCTGTTGCATACCCTGTGCCCGTGTGTGCTAGTGGTAGACCCAATGCATATGAAATAGGGTTTTCTAAGCCCACAAAAGCACATTAATGTGGCTTGCTGCTACCCTGATTCTGAATCTCTCTCTTCAGGTACTAGGCAGCTTCTAAGGGTTTCTTGTTTTCAGCTCTGTCKTAATATGGAATTGTATTAGGGCAGCTGCTGTAAGTCAGAGGACTGAACCTCTGTTGTGTCATCAGAGGCTGTGGGTTCAAAGCCTGACTGTGCCATGGACTTAGGCTGGGCAACTCTGTTAGCCCGGTGGCCAGGGGTCTAAGCAGTCAAGTAAAAACACTGTTGTAGAAAACGCTGGGTTCAGCAGTTGTAAGGGTGTATTATGATGTAAAAGCAGAGCAATTCCCTGATTCTGATAAATTTGATCTTTCCTTCGCCAGYGTCAGAAGAAAAAAAAATTCAATTTTCCCCCAGTTTTAGAGTGCCTGGCTTCCTTGAAATCCCTCATGAACAGAGAATTTGATAAGCACACATTTGAAATTTGTTGAAATGCAGTGCTGCTAAACCGCTTCTTTTATTTCCCCTTTTCCCTTTTTATATAGCAGAGCATCACTAAATGGGTATGCTCTTCCTTTTTCCCTTCTGGTCCTTTTCTCTACTTTCTTTATAAGACTCTAGAACAAGTATGATTTTAAAGGTGATAATAGTCTGCAGTTAGTTATTAAAAATAACAGAAACTGGACATATCAAATTTATCTTTTTTTAAGATGCTTCTAACTGCTTTACATATTATTTCTTTCAGCTAAAAGATCTACATAGCAAAATTTTCACTCAGACAGAGCTGTTTAGTTTTTTTTCTAGGAGCTGTTTGGACTCAAAATGTTAAGATCCACAGTAGGCATAATTTGAAATAACAAAATCTGTGTCTATATTAAATGGGCTGTGTCCTGGCAAGTTTTATACTTGGAATAGGTAAGGAGCTGGAGCCATTACGCAGAAACACAAGCTAACATAGTGCAATGGATGTTATCTGCAGCACTGTATTATCTTAATATTCCCACCAGTTAAGATATCCATCAGATGAGTCTGAAGATGCCGCATTACCTAGTAATGCCAAATATACATTAAAATGGGGAAAACTATGGGCGTGATTGAACTGTGATAGCATATGGTTTGTACAGTCATTGGCCTCTTAAGAACTTACCTTCCAGCTGGGATCTGTATAACATAAGAAACAGGGATATCGCATTTCCTCCCCCCCTCCTCTGCTTCTGGCAGGTGTGTGCTAGAGACTGACTGCTAAATACTTTGTAATTAGTATGCCTTGGAGCAGTCGCTGTCATCTTACATCTGTAACTGGAGTGAGGGCACTGTTAGCATGACTGTGTTCATTTCTTTAGTGTCCCAAGCCTATAGACCTATACAAGGCAGCCTGAAGGATCAGTGTTTGATGCATGAACCATAGGCAGACCTCAGAAATGTATCTAATTATATCAGTATCTGACTGCACTATTGTAGCAAGATGTATTATTCATAGACAAAGATGAACTGCTATTCAAGGATAGAAAAATCTTGTATATTCTGCCAGTTCTAAAGTTCAATGCCTAATTGAAGATTAAATAGTTTGAAACAATCAATAGCTGTATTTTAGATTTTCAAAACTATTCCTGCACAACATGAACCATTGTCATATTTCCCAGTGTACATTAAATTGTCGGTATCATCTTTCAAAGTGGGTGAGAAAGAGACAGAAAGACAAATTTACTGCTAAGGTATAAAGTTAAACAACTTTCTGGAAATGTGTAGAAATACTGTAACCTTTGCAATCTTTACTGGATCCCAGGCTTCTTTCTTTTTTTTTTTTTGTAGGTGTTGCTCATAATTTTTAAATTTATTAAAAAAAGACAATTCTCCCTTGTGGTGGGAGGACAAATGAAAGCCACAATAAATGCATTTGACAAATCAGTAGGCTTTGTTTTCTCTCAGTTCAATCCACAGTACCTATTTTAAAACCATCCGTACCAATCAGAAGCTATATGCCACAAGTACGTATGAGCATTTAGACTGCAGCCATCCCTCACGCAAAATCCAGAGGAAAGGTCTCCACCCACAACTGCAGGAGCTCTGATTATGAGGGCACTTTGGTTCTATTTGGAGATCATGGTGACTACAGGTGGTTGTTTGTAAAACAGAGAGGATTTAGTTTCYATTTCAGAGTCAGATGCATAGAAAGAGGATCTCAGAAGCAAATGGGTCCAATTGAGTTCTTCAAAAACACCTTAAAATTGTACTCTCAAATCTACCGGTAGCATCTAAGAGCTGGTATTGTGTGACTTGACAAGTTACATGTCTTTGCTGATAGATCACCCCTTCCTTTGCTCTTCTTCATAAGTGTTTTACATCCAGATGCATCTTGTGTTATCTCTTAATCACCATCAGACATGGAATTTCACCTTGGGATYATTCCATCACACCCTACAGCTGAGGTTATGCCTCTCGGAGCCACTTCTAGAGGTAAAATGCAGTCCTCAGTTCTTTCTTCCAATGTCTAATGTAACTGTTAACTGTAGTTGTTATCCAGGAGGTAATCCAGCTAAAAACAATGAATGTTTTGGGGGAGATCTTGTCTACCTAATTTTTCCTTAAATGTTTTGGTGTTTAAAAAAGCAGACTTCTTAATTAAATTCTTACATAAATACTAAAAAACCCAACCCAAGCCAAACAAAAATCCCAGGTGTTTCTCAGAAAATTTGAAGGATTCTCCAAATGGCTCCTGAAATGTAATTGCTTTGTTTAGACTTTAAAACACCTCAATTCGATATCTAACTTGGATAAGATTTTTTTTCTTTAACAGGTAGGATAAGTTTCCATTAGGAGTATCAGTTTGCTAGATATCTCAAATACCATCACTGGAATAGTATACATGCAATTCCTGAACTTTAGTTAGTCGAATAGACCAGATCCTGCTTTTGCTCCTGAACATACTTACCTCTAGCTCTGAGAAACTGGTACACTTTTGTTTACCTATAAAGAACCTGCTATCAGAAGTCTTTTCCCTATGCTTGCCCTTTTATACTTGTCAACTTCTTAAGCTTCACCTTGATATACGAAATAAAAGGGGTATCTTTGGTCTCTAGGGCAGGTTTTCCAGGCCCTGGATGTCTGCTGCTGAGACAAGATCAGTGCTTTAACATTGGGAGTTGGAAATCCTCACCAAGTCTCAAGAGGTAGCCTTTATCAAAAAGATTCCTTTAATGTTCCTTAAATGTTTCACATCTCAGAGTTCATTATCCTTCTTAAGAGGAGTTGGCATATGTGCCTGTATATTTAAAGAATGCTTTGCATTAAATAGTCAATATTTATGTAAATGTCTGAGACAATATCTGACAGTAACTTGACTGTTCTTAGGCAGGTAAAATTGAGATGGATGACAGACTATTTTTGAAGTTCCAAAAGAAACATCTAGTAAACACAATAAATGAGAAAATACTTCAAAGAAATCTCTGAATCTGGTGTGTAATAGTCTTCAAATAATTATGGATTGTGGCATGTGGGATAGGGAAAGATAAAAGCAAACAGGAATTTAGCCACTGCAACTTTTACAGTACAGCTGCTTGAAGGTATTTTTGGGAGAGGAAAGACTGTGTTTCTCCTCCAGTCTGGACTGAATTCGCTATTCAAAGGTCTGGCTTAGGGAACTGTTCCCACAAGATTGTGGGAGAGGTGGAGAGTAGAAGGAGGAACCTGACATAAGCTACTCTGCATAGCCCTGTCAGGAAACTTGGCTGTCTGCACTGGCTGTAGAAATAAGGTATGGAGATGGGTCTGCTCTGAATAATCATCAAAAAAGAACATTCTTTTTGTGCCTTATTAGATAGGCTAGTGATTGACCACCAGTCTATGTAAAGGACATTACAGAGTTGCCTGAGGCTACGCTGTAAACGACATTGCATCCAGTACACTGAATCCCTCTYGGCTTTTCTTCCTAGCTGTGTGATCAAGGTGCTGTTTCAGCCTGAATTCATCCCAGGTGTTTTAGGGGAGAAGMTATGTTCCCCTCCAGTCATCCCCCTGTAGATCATGGTAGGATCAGACATTGCTGGAGGTGACGCAGAACTTGTGTGTGTCCCAGGAGAACGGGGTGAGTTGATTCTAGTCTGTCCTCCTCACCTAAGTTAGGGTCCTGCTCTGAAACAACTTCTCAAGGAGATCACTTTGGCAAAGTAGCATCAAAACAGCTGACAGAACACAGAATAGCAAACACTGAAATGCTATAATTTTCAGAGTCACATTTCCATTCAAGTACTGACACTTTCACTGTTTGCATATCTGATCCTCAAATCAACCCTATCATTTAGCTAGGAAAAAATCTCTTGGGCATGGGGTACACAAACCCTTAAAGAAAAGCATCTTATGTAGTAAGAAAGGTTTATTGATGGTATCATGGATATGTTCACCAAGTGACACTTTAATCTGGGAGGGAAATGATAATACTTGGCAAGTTCATATTAGTTATTCTTTCATTTCTTCTTTCTCTCATTTCTTGCTATTATTTTCTTCTTTCCTTGCTTGTAGCTCTTGTTTTTAAACTGTCTTTAATTCCTGACACTTTGTGCTCATGGGAGTCCCTACACTTTGAGAATACTTGACATTCAGGAAAATACACTTTATATGTTAAAAATCAATAGTGACACAATGTTTACAGCTCAAAGGCCAAACATTTGTGCTTCTTTATAGAGAGTAAGTGCTTGGAGACCAGCTCTGTGCTGCTAAGCTATAGACATCAAAGAATAATAATACCACAGTTTTAAACTCGATGGCTTGAGTGGGTTGCAGCACAGTTAAGTGAGAGACTAGCTGATTTTATGGATTACCTTAATTCGGAGATGGATATAAGCATTATTATTTTTTCCCTGAGCTGTGGACAAGCTCTCTTTGTCTAAGAGAAGATCATCTGTTCTCTGCTAAAATATTCATATAAAGTCTAAAATTACAGGACAATACTTTCTCCTTCTTAGAAAAAGGATGGATTCTCGAAAAAAGGTATTTTTGTTGAAGTCACGGTTAATTCCTTGCAAAAAAATTAATTCCACTTGGAAAAAAGAGTGAAATGTGATAATTCTTCCTGTCTTTCTCACTATTTATATAATAAATATGCAACACTTCTGAAACCTTGATTTTTGAGCTGAAATAGAATCTATTTTAGAGATTCAGCTTTTCTAACACAAGAGGTAGTTTGTAATTTTAGAACTGTTTATGAAGATTTGCTTTGTATTCCAGGCAAGATTTGTAATGTTTTCAATTGGCATATTTTACTCTAATAGGCTTAATTTTGGTTCATGAGGCATAAACACTGCGAGGCATTTATGACATCATTAGAAACTGCACTGTGTGCCTAGGGAACGCAGTGTCATTTGGTTTGTACATTTGACCCCTGCTTGTTATTAGGTGCACTTTACTAAATCAGCAGAAGGAGATAGGTCACTAACGACTATTACCAAGCTAATAATAATTATAAGGGGAAAAAACTGTTATTGATGTTTCAGACATTGTTCCATACATGCTGGTCCTGAGACACTGATTTGTGATTTGCATTGTTAGGAATGAACTTTCTTTGACCTGTCATTTGGCATAAGTTAGACTGTTCTGATAGTTAAATACCATCCTTTCTGTAGGTGAAATTATTGTATTTAAATGTTTTAATGAATTTTTGCATTATTTTGATTTCGTGGTATCTCTAGCATAAATTATAAAGAGAGGAGATGAATTAGAAATAGTGCATATGAAAAAAAATCTTTACAGGTAATAGGGGGACCAACAAAATTTAGACCATATTTTGTACCATGGAAAAGTAATGTTAATCCTGAGCAATATATGTTATAGCCTCCCTCTCACTCTGAACATAATCCGTGTGTGTAAGCATATGAGGAAATGCAATGACCTCAGCAGGGCTTGTACTTAAGGTCAGATTCTCTGACCTGTGCAACTAGTGGCTGTTTTACTGATTGTGATGGTCTCAATAATAAAATTGATTACCCTGAACTGTGTGAAAAGGAATAGCTTGGACAGATTTGTAGGTTTGTACATACAGTTTTTTCATTCTACCTTGTGGCACTATTAAGTCAATGGAAGCACATCTTTCAGAAAAGGGCTTTGCAGTATGGACTCTGTTGGTAATATTACTACATCTGGAAAGATTGAAACTCTCATTCAGGGGTCAGTCCTTCAGATTCGCGACATGGGACGTAAGTGAAGCAGAAGGTTTTTGTTTGCCAGACAGAACAATGTGCATTGTTATTTTCTCACTAGCAAATTGTAGGTTTAAAAGAGAGAAAAGGGGTGCTTGATAGCTGTAGAGCTGAGCCAGTGAATGTTCTATATGCTTAAAATGTAATTTTTTAAAAAAATGCATGAAAGAATGGAAGAAAAATCTTCCCTGGACCGTCAGATAGAACTCCCTTCAGGTGACAGGGAGACTGCTCTGGAGTAGTTCTATCAGCTGGTGATCCTGTTATAACATGGTTATAAATTATTAGATCACCACTACTGGCCATCTTTGGAAGCAAGATACTGGGCTAAGTGGGGTTTTGATCCAGTAGACGCTGCAATTCTCCTCTTCTTATGATTTGTGTCATGAAATAAAACCTTACAAAGCCATTTATTTCTATAAAATTTCAAATTTCCATCATGTTCACTTCTTCCTTCGGTCTTTCCCCACCTCCTCCCAGTTTCTTGAAAGGCATCTGTGCCATTCATTCTGGTGTGACACCACATGCAAGTGTATATTTCTGAATATATCATGCTGGTTTCTCACGGTTTGTCTTCTCTAGGAAGAAAGCAGTCAAGTAAGTTTTTTCCCCCATGTTTATAGTTGTGAAAGTCCAATGACAATGAATGAGATTTCAGAGAGCAACAGTGTTTCTGTTGCCATACCGAGAAAAAAAGATGTATTCTCAGCATGTTAGTGAATATGCGGTAAATCCTGGGGAGACAAAGGCAAATCTCAGCAGAATTGAAGTAAAAACTGTATTCCTGTTTAATACTTTACATGCTAGCACATTTGCAATCCAGAGATGACTGTGGTTTTCACAACGATTCAATAGGTATGTGATGAGAAGACAGAGGAATGCAGTCCCCAGTATACAGATAAGGGGTCTCTGCAAAGCTGTGACTTGCCATGCTGGATATAAAAGATAATGCAGATAAAAAAATCATAATGCACAACACGGGTTGATGGTGACTAAGGAGGGGGAAAGAGAAATGCCAGAACTGACTGAAATTTCACTTCATTTACACAGCAAAACTCCACAGGTAGGTGTAATTTTTTGTTTGTTTTGTATCATCATCCTGGAATTGATATCGCTCTCTGTGACAGGTTGCATCATTATAATGTACTTTTAAGGCTCAYGTCAGAGGGAGCAAGTAAAAGTGAAGAGTGCTATCTGTATTTCACATACATAGCAGATTTTTTTTCCATTCTGATGTGTGAAAAATGCATCTTTCTGGTGAGAGGAGAGGGAAAAGGAAATATGAGTTAGTTTACTTAACAATCTCAATATATATTGTTTTCAGCAGAATAAGAGTTTTCCTGGAAAGAAAAGAGTTTGCAAAGGTTCAAAGGACATGGGAAAAATACTTTGAAAAAGTACTGAACTGATGCTTACTAGAGATGTACAATCCCAGGCTATTTCAGGAAGGCCCATAGCTGGAAGCAGTTGGAGATTAGGAGAAGTCTAGGGAAAGGATGCTGCGTATTCTTACTCTTTGTCTTTACAATCTTTCTTAGGCATCCATTTTTGGACACTAGTGGAGTCCAAAAGTGTGCTGTCCACAAGCTAGAGGATGTAGCCCCAGGTTACCGATCTTGGGTTGGTCCATTTGGGCCTTTCTCATGAGATTCTCTCCCCACCATGGGAGATTTTAGGACTTGTTGAAGGGTTCAAGAAATATTTTACATAATAGATTCATGAACAAAGCAGTTTAAGCACAGGGTCACTTGCTGGATGACACCCTAGGGGCAGAATTTGCAAGGTTGACTTCAGCATATCAGCTCTGAACYCAGTGAATGGAGGAAGTGTTCAGGAAGATGCTGATGTGGAATCATTAGATGAAGATTCACTAGAGATGGAGCAGGCAATAGTACGAGGCACAGGTTCCAGACACCATCTGTCTGTCTCCTGCATCACACTTCTGTGAAACTGGGATTCGAAACTTGACACAGGTGTATGAAATTAAGTGACCAGGAAGGATGGGGAGTCCTCGAGGGGTTAATTTCAAGGCATCATGTGAAAAACTTCCCATTCCTCAGGGCATGGACCAACATTTCCTATCTGCTCAGTCTCAGGTGAACGTGCTGCCACAAGCCCACATACTCATCTGCTTGTTTTCCTTCTGCCTTCTTGCCATTTCCATGCAGTGACSTTCCCTCTCCCCTGCTCCTGGTTCATTGAGGAGCAGAAAATATGCTCCCTAGAAATACACTGTCACTCTATTCCCACAGGATTCCTCTGCAGTGGGGCAGTATAGGATTGCAGGTGCCTGAAACTGCACCCTGGGTGTCCTCTTTCTGGCAGGAGACCTCTAACCACCAGGCTATTATGCAAAACAGATGCTAAACCACAGTGATTTAAAAATGGTTGATGGAAGCCTAGCAAGTGAGATTTCCCCAGAGGTATGAGTGCAGCAGTGCATACTTTCTGGTACTAAAGGAGCCACAGGTAGGTCATAGATAGACACCTCCCTTAGTCATCCTAGAGGAAAGGACACTACTCAGCATTTCAAGAAACTCAGGTGCCCAGGCTATCTCAGGTGAGGCAAGAATTACAAAAATGCCTCTCCTCTGTTTAGACATTATCAGATGATTAGTTGTTTGTTGCCATGATCAATTAAGTTTGTTGCATAGAGTGTTTGCTCATTTTGACATAATTTTTAATTATTTCTTTTTTTCTTAGTTCAACCTGCCCTTTATCCTCCTTTCTGGTGCACGCTGAGGTTATCTCTCTTCTTTCAGTTAATTTGGGGCCCAGCGGACTAATTTCTGAACCCCAGCTTCTTTTTCCTCCCCACAGCAAGTGCAGGAGCTGGCTGGGGCCTCGAGTATGCCGGAACCGAAACTTGGCTGTTGTGCAATTAACACTGGGAACCTGATTAAAATTCACAAGAGCCAGGGGCATAAAAGGCCAACTTTCCAGCTGCCTCCAAGCCTGCTACTGAATTCAGCCACTTTAACTTCATATCTACAAGGTGAAAAGGAATTTGTGTACAACAGGCAGACAGATGCAGCCCTAAGAAAATTTTTACTGGGTATWTGGTTAATATATTCCTTTACCAAAGTTGTTCTGCATATTGTTGATCACAGACTGATTGTGCTCTAGGTTATACATAAAACCTCCCTCCCAAACATGCACACACGTTTGAGTATTTTTTGTAATAGAAAACTTAGTACTCTGCTTCTTAATGAGTGGTGCTGATGGGAAATGACCCCTGCTTTCCTAAACACACAGCAATCTAATTTGAACCTCTGTGCCAATTACTGGCCTCTGTGGAGCACTTTGCTGTGAAACAATCAAGTCACAATAGGATTAGAAAGCGTTGCAGGGAGACCACAAGGGAAAGCAAACACAGGCGTAACTGCAGGTTTATTCCTTTAAATTGTCTGTAAATAGCACTGATAGCTTCCTCAGTGCCACCTAGGTATTGTTTCTATAAATCCTCTGTAGGTACAATCTAAAATGAATATAGACAAGGAGGCTTTTATAGCATACAAACCTTACTCACTGAGCTGGTCTGTCCTTAGGAAGATTGTGTTTACCTTAGCATCCTCAGAAGACAAAAGTAGACAAAGCAGGACAGAAATCTTGTCTGCCTCAAAGAATTTTTTTTTTAAAATTCAGACAATACATTTTAATATTCTTATTGCTAATTGAAAACTGTCATTCCTGTGAGAGCAGCCATACTTCCTTCTAGATGTRCATGCATAGATCTGGCAGATAGATGAGATGCCTTCAATTCACCTAAATTAATACTTTGTTCCAATCCTGAAACAACAGTTTAATGTGTGGCCAATCCTGCGTAGCTCAGCAGAGGCAATGYCCTGCCCAGTATCACGAATGGGCTGACTTACCTTGCTAAAATGGGAGTGAAGCTACATGCCCTCTCTTGTGATGTGCATGTGCTCCTTGGTGCTACTTCTCTCGTGCGGTGGCCTCAAGCTTACTTTGTGTAGAGGCCTTTTTCTCTAAAATTGTGCTAACAAACATGTGGGATGTACCCACATAACATGACTTACAGCTATTTCTAAATAGCCTCTGTAGATGAGGCTGCTTGACCTACATGAAGTCATGAGGCCACCTAACTTAACTCTACAGACTTACAGGTGTCAGAGAAAAAGATCAAGCCAACTGTAGTTGCCAGTATCGTCAGTGAATAATTATGGATGCTGAAAAAGCTTCAGCAGAGAATTTCTTCAGCTCTCTGCAGCATTTTTGTGAGAGTTCTGTCTTTCCCATGCAAGTAACTCAAAACAATGTCACAGTTTTGTAAACTTCTTGCACCTGCAGGTTGTTTTGCAGAATTGTTGTGGTTCTAACTAGAAAAACATTCAGAGATGGGTGTCTTAGARCTTGACCAATCCCCTCAAGGGGTGGATGGCAAAAAACCAATTACCTTATGCCATTTAATACACTTTCGCGAACTAACATATAAAAGCCTTCTGAGAGATTATTAAAGCGCTTCCATTTATCCCTGAGCCTGGACTCCATGTCATTTCTCTACTCATCTGCAGTGAGAACGGAGACAAATAATAATCACTGTGTAGGTGACATGAGCTGTGGCTGTCTCTGTGGGGAGGTTTCTTTAGCCCAGATCTGCATGACCAACCCTGTCAGACTTTGTCATGTTTGGAGTAACCATGCTTTCTGACTTGATAAGTGCCGAAGTAATGATAATGTGGCCCCAGAACTTATCTTCCCTCATCCTTCTACCACTGCACCTTAGGTCTTACACCAAACCACTTTCTGCTGTACATCCATGGCAGCTACCTTTTAAAGCTTCATAGCTCTTCTGTGTTCAGTCAGAAGCACAGGCTGTAGCCCTGGTTGCATCCTGTGAAAAACCTTTCCAGTTCCAGGTGAGTCAAGGAAGGGAGCTCTGACAGATACAGCAGCTAACTGCTGTGTGCTGACTTCCAAAACTTACGAGAATGCCACGAAGAAGACAGAGCAAAGCTCTTCCTGGTGTTGCATGATAAAAGGACAAAATACAATGGGCATAAGCTGAAGGAAAAGAACTGCTCAGACTTTATGTAAGTAAGTCCTTGTGTCCTGTGAGGACAGTGGGGCAGTGGAGAAGATCTCCCAGAGAGGTTTTAATATCTTTGTCCTTGGGGGTTCTCAAGACCTGACTGGACAAGCCCCAAGCAACCTGGTGTGACCTTGGAGCTGCTCCTGCTTTGGGAAGGAGCTTGGAATAAAAAGCCTCTGAGGTCTCTTCCAATATGAAGGTCTGTGATTCTGTGCCTGGTAGTTGTTATTTTGACTGACTGCAAAGTAGTGATTCCAGGTTACTCTGTGATTCCATGTGGTCTATAATACGTGCATATCAATACCAGACTGAACCTCAATTAACCTATCTGTTCAGAGTGGTGTGTACTAATTTCCTGTCTATCTTTGCAAATCATAATATTATTGAAATAAAGACAGTTCAGCTTGGAAAAAAATCAGGGCAAAATTGATCATAAACAAAAGTGGGCTTGCTGGGTTGAGTCTTCTAAAACTATGAATATTTGATCTCTTAATTGTAGCTGTGCCTTGAATGACACTTAAAAACCTCTGATTTTATTAAGTTTCATCTTAATAATTTAATTAGATAAAACCAAGATAAGAGGTTTAGTAACATACATTTTGAAATTAATGAGCTGAGTGCCAGAGGATGAACTATATTACCCACTTCAAGTGCACATACAACATTAATTAATGTAGTCTAGCTTTGTTTTAAGAGCATTTGATAATCTGCTATGTGCAGTACTTACTGCTAGTTTAAAAAGAGGAGCCAAAAAAAAGAAATAARTCAAGTTCATGCAGTCAGTGAAGGAAAGAATTAAATATTTTTTCATAAACATTTCAAGAACAGAAGTAATGGAAGCCTCAGAAAACCAGAAAAGCAAGCTAAGGTTAAGACTTTCCTTTGGAATATCGCTCTTCTTTGAGGGGAGACACAGTAGAAAAACAGAAGGAAAGGCATTTTTGTGATAGGTAAGAAAAAAATTATTTCAAGCTGCTTAACTAAAAAATAGATAAAAGAGTGAAATGATAAAGGCAATTTAAATGTGAGAAAATTAAGTACTGAACATTTGGGTAATCTTTTTAGAAACACTAATGGGAATGTCTATATTTCCTCAGCATTTTATACTGTGAACAATTAGTTACATCTTTATGACAGCTTTTTTTTTGCCTAAAAATATTTTTAGAAACCACTCTGGTATCTAATTTTCATTAAAATCTACCAAATGAAAATTTATAGGTTTATTCCTGTTATAAGTAGTAGCTATGTTAGTAGGAATTGTTACAGTACTCTTTAAATTCAGTAGCACAGAGACAGGATGATGGAAAGTGTAAGGSTTGTAATKCTGGCATGCAGTTCTGGAGATGTTAGTATTGGAGAAAGGATTGTGAATTTACTGTAATGCTGAGATGGACTGAGAGCCTTTATAGTGAACCTTGCTTCTCTCTAATATATGGATCTTTTAAAAGGTATTTATTCTTCATCCTTTTTATAAAGGACATATTTTTATACATATATACACACACAAATACTTCCCTTAAGACTGTTTTACAGTGGATTTCCAGATCCTACAGGTGTCATTGATTATATAGTGGCAACGTCTTTCTTGACTCAGCTGAGAAACCTGGCTGGAAGGAGTATGATTGGGATGTTTCCTTCAGAACTATGGCAACAGTGTTAACAGCAATTAACAATTGAACAGTTTCAATCTGTTCAATTGAAACTGGGGTAATCTTTTCCATCAAAGTAAACAAGGAGCCAGGAAGCCAGAGTGAGGATACAGTTAATGAGGAAGTTTGTGAACATTCACRTGGAACCTGTATGAAACCTCCTTGCCTTTCTCACTTTGCATTCAGTAATGCAGGTTTTACTGCTCATCTCATAATCTTTTCCCCACAAATGAACAAAAAGCTTTCATAAGAGAATAAAACCATCTGAATGCTCAAAATTAATGCCARGATTATGTAAACTATGGCCTTTATTCCTGTCCTTTTTTTGGTGTTATTATAATCTGACGTATTACTTAAAGCCGTCTGTCAACATGCCACCACCATTCAGTGAACTGACTCCAGAAGAGGAAGCAGTGTAGATGTATCAATGCAGTGAAGTGTCCAAACTCAGTAAGAGGTCACACTCATTAGTCTAAGCTCCCAAATGTGTGGAAATGTGGCTACACAGCTTGCAGGCCCTGGTACATATCTGCAAGTGCCCACTGTGTGCCTGGACATCTATCCAAGATATCTAGCTTGGCATCCTGTTGTGTCATGTGTATACAGCCTTTGATTTTATGCTCCATAGAGTACAGATGTCTCTTTTTTGTGTTTTCAGTGGAGGACTAAAAATACTTGTGGGTGCCTTGAAATCAATATTTATGATGGTAATATAGTATGAAGTCTACAAGTTTGAAAATTGAGCCCTGGATTGCATGAATAATGCATCACTTTATAACAACAGTACTGGAACTGGAGATGATAGAACAACCAAATGTTAAAAACCTGCAGATGAATAGCCAACATGGTGCAAATGTTGGTAAACTGTGGAGCAAGAATGGGGAAACCAGAGGGGAGATATGAGATGTTCTGAAGTGTTATCTCCCCCAGATATTATGGATGTGCAGGAACAGGGGAAAGGGAAATAAGAAACTGATCTGCATGGCATGAACCTTCTGAGATCATGAAGAAGCATCTCATCTTCTGATGGAAGTGTATTATTGGTGGTCATATCGTGACAGTCCCTTTTTCCTCCCCACACTCTCTCCATTATGAACCAGAACCCAAAGTGGTTCTTAATTTGAATAGAATCATAGAATCATAGAATGGCCTGGGTGGAAAGGGAACGTAAAGATCCTCTCTAACAGGTGGATGTCCTTCCTGAGCTGGGGACCCCAGAGCTGGATGCAGTGTTCCAGRTGGGGTCTCACCAGAGCAGAGCAGAGGGACAGAATCCCCTCCCTGGCCCTGCTGGCCACACCCCTTTGGATGGAGCCCAGGACATGTTTGTCTCTCTGGGCCRCCAGTGCACATGGCTGGGTCATGTCCAGCCTCTCATCAACCAGCAGCCCCAAGTCCTTCTCAGCAGGGCTGCTCTCCATCTGTTCATCCCACAGCCTGTGTGGATACCAGGGGTTGCCCCAGAGCCATGTGCAGCACCTTGCACCYGAGTTTCCTCTTTTTCCAGTCATCAAGAACTTCACCTCACTGCCATAGATTTCACSTGACTGCTATGACTTTTCAGACATCATGGAGATGGTCTTTGAAACTACACCAGATGATTTACTCAGGACTCTGGGATGCATCTCATCAGGTCCTGTAAACTTATGTACACTCAGGTTCCTCAGGTGGTCATGAACCTGACCTTTACATACAGTGGGAGGGACTTTGCTTCCCCCATCCCCATCCTGCTGTTCATCTACTCAAGAGGTGGCAAGAGAGGTTGCCATTGAAGACTGAGGMAAAAATTTTGATGAGTACCTCAGCATTCTCCGCATCTGTTGTTACCATTTTTCCAGCACTGTTTGTTGGTGAAGGCGATACACCTATTTGTACCATTCCTAGCAGGATCTGAAAAATGTATCAGACGTCTCATTCTTACGTGGACTTTTCCATGATAAAGTAATGCCCAATAGTTAAGGAAAGACTGTCATTTGCTTACAAGCAGCTCCCATGGCATGATATTCCAATAGTCAGTCTGTTTACTTTTTATTGCTTTGCATACTTATGAGAGAAGCTTTTAATTGCACTATTTGGCACATATTCTTCAAACGCTCCAGTATATGRTACATGAGCTCTTCTCTGTGTTTGACTTCCATGGGAAAAAGAAGACAAACTTGTATTTTTCACCCCAGCTGTCTGAACAATAGGAATACTCCTCAGTAATCGGAATTTCAAGATAAGGGGAAAACTCCTTGTTAAAGGTTGTTAATATAAAATTACTGTTCATTGTTCCAAATTAGCACCATGTTATCATTTTTCTAATTTGGTTTTGGATGGAAAAGATGGAACCAGCTATGAACAAACTTATGACTTAATTCAAATATGAGGAATGCCAGTCTTCAGCAGGATTGCAAAACAACATGTTCTCCTCTGCAAGTAATGAGGTATTTAAAACACTAAAATCAACTTCTATAGAAATTTATAATAATAATAATAATAATAGTAATAATAAGACCACCAATAACAACAATAACAACAAAAGCAATAATAATACGTTGGAAAAAATAAAACATCATAATAATGAAAAAATAAGCTRAGCTGATATAATGTATTTCATATTTTATAAATTTTTACAACAATTTGGAAACCTCAGAAAGCTGGGCTTGTAATGGAAGTGCTGGCAAACCTGTAATTGTACTGGTGTGAATGGAGCTGTAATGAGAGAAACTATTGCTTGGAATGAGGACAAGTATATWCTTCTCTGAGCTTCTACAGTCCCTACACCCCTGGAGTACCATTCGAGACAATGATGAACCGCGGTCTCAATTCCCTTATTAGCTGTAAGACCTAAAAATTATATGTGCAATTAAAAGGCAAAATGCTGATATTACTCATAAGAAGCACTTTGTACATTAGCAAGGTACAAAAGTCTGCTGACACTTTGCAACAGAGAGAGTCAGCAGGGCAGAAGATTAATAGAGCCTCATAAATTTGCAGGGTGAAAACAGTGGATGGGGCAGAATAAGCRTGTTGTGTTAGAGATAAATAAAGGGCATGGTCATCATGACAAAACGTTTAACAAGGAATACACTCCCTTCTTTTAGACAATTTGCTGGCCTAGCATTAGGCTGCTTTATGTAACTACATATAATTAGCTCACAGCAGTTCCAGCTAGTATCACAAAGACCTTCTAGCATTTCAGGCAGCATAGTGTTGGGAAAAAGCTCTTTAAAATGAAATGCATTGCCTTGTTTCTTTATTTTCTTTTCTGCAAAACATTCCTGTAGTTTCTTTCTGGTCACAGGCTTGTCCAAGGAAATACCAGTTCTTCCAGATCTTTTTGACTTTTTGGAGCTAAAAGTCTTCTTGGCTTTGCATGTGCGAAATGGGAAAACAAGCAAACGCTATTAGTCGTGTGTAGACTGAATCTCTCCTCAAGCCTAAGAAGGCCCCTTTTATTTGGAGAGAAACACTGGACTGAGAAATCTGTGATGCTGCTTTATCTCAAGCTATCCTGCTTTCATTCCCAGAAATGAAGGGCCAGTGTTCATTACAGGAAGATGTAAACATTAATAAATGAGCACAATAGGAATTAAAAAACAAACTATGAACCAGATGCCACTAGTCAGCCAAATGTTTTTACGTCAAAAATGTGTTCTGTATTTTGGTGGCAACTCAACCTGAATATGTTCAAATTTATGTGAAATATCTGAAATATAATATTTCCAGTGCTTTTTGCTTTCAGACTGACTGAACTGTASTGTTGAATATACGCGTAGGGATGAGGAAACAAGAAGGGAGAAGCTTTAAACAAATCAGATTAAATATAAAAACATAAGCAAGCATAATAATAAATGAATATTGTGTTGTAGTGACAGATACATCCCCAAAGCAGTGGAGGGCTGGTAAGAGTAAGGGGTGTGCAGCTGATGTGGCTGTGAGTGTCAGTTTTTCTGCACCAGTAATTCTGATGGGGAAAGAGAGTAAGTGCTTGTGCTCTTGGTAGATTGTTGTAAGTGGGATAACTCATGGGGAGAGATTTCTTTTCTTCTTTCTTTTTTACTTTTTTTTTTTWAAATAAACCTGGATGCAGTTTGCCCATTGTGTTGCTAGAAATCTGGAACTAAAACAAAAAAGGCAAGATGAAAAAGAGGGACAGTCTGATTTTTCTCATATTTTCATATGTGTAGTTTGTATGTTCTAACACACACACAAACACATACATCTGTCTCATTCTGTCCAATACTACCCTTGATAGCAAGATGTTTCACACCTAAACCTGATATATATGTAGGTGCCAGCTACAGTTTTCATGGTATCGGTAAGTGATAGGAGATATGTATCACAAACGCTATGATTTTTCCACATTATAGGTGTTAAAAGGATACTTCATAATATTGTAATTTTAGTCTAATCCAAATGAAATTTTAATATTCTGCTTCACCTCTCTACTTCCTTGTGAGGTGCTGTGTTAGTAACTGTATGAGAAAAAGAAGGTAACATATGGGATAGGGAGTCATCCATGGGATTGTGCAAACTCAGCTTAACTCAGTTCCCTGCTTGTTCACATTGTCAGGAAAAACTTCTTGATGAATTTTGTGGATAACCTGTCTTGATGAGTTATGATGGGGGGTGAGAGAAACATCAGAACTGCTTGGATTGCATGTGAAATTTGAAGGAGTTGTAAAACYGAGTGCCATGGGCTCTGGAAAATGAAGGGTGGTCTAACATCAGCAGCTTCCTCCTGGCAGAACAGATCCTACTGGTCATCTTAAAATGAGTTTACYCCATTGATAATGGGGTAGAATTCGACCTCAGAAAAACGCATTGGCATTCTCAAGGGAATCTGCAGTCTCACAAATTTGCAAAAACCTCCCATATAAGGATTACAATAAACACAGTTCATTATAGCAAAATGCCTATTCTGAAAAACTTAAAAAATGATAAGTGCTGTCCTGAAACAAGAGAATAGGGCACATTTTTATTGTATGACAGCTTTTGTTCCTTAGTGATGCTCCGTCTCAAGGTTTCAAGGAAGGAGCCAAAATATTCTATGACTTCTCTTTTATGGAGATTTTGCCTCAAGAGATGTTTAAAGCCACGCATTCCCACTGCAATTACCTAAGGAGTAGAGCATTGCATGTAATCAAATATACTGAATTCACTGTCGATGGCACCTGCTAAATGCCTATGAAGAGGAAAGGTTCCATGACATGACAAGGTCTGTCTGGTCTTAGGTCTTCGATGTCATTTCTTTAAAAGAGGAAAAACAAGTAAAAAATTTTCAAGAAAATTTGAAATCACCAAAATAAAAATACTCCCTTCTAACCAAGCCAGAAAAAACCCTTCCTGTTTTGTAAATTTGTTCTGTACCTGTATTTACCATTATTTGTAAAGAGTAAACATTTTTTAAAGACCGTTTTGCTTTTTTTTTTTAATTTATACACTAAATAATGCACCCTTACTTGGGGAATTAATGCAGTGTAGATTTATTTCAAGTAACATTAAAGAAAAACTATAACCATTTACATTTTAAATAAGGTTGTTATGCTAAATATAATTAGAGCATATGTTGATCTACTTTTTCTAAATACTGCCAGCAAAAAGCCTCCCTGAAAAGTAATATGACATTCCATTTTAGACAATTGAGTGCTTTACTTTCAGACAGAGGATGCTATTCAGGCGAAAATTTYAGCACGGGGTCTCCTGAGATGCTTCAACTTAAATTGTTTTGATAAAACACTTGAATAAGCAGGTGATGCCTGGTAGTATACAACGAGGATTCTAGGAAACATCACCAGGAAACTTCCCAGAGTGGGAAAGCCCTCAGACTATTATCCCTTTCTGCTCTTCCATGTGGGTGGTGATGAAGACACAACACCCTGCACAAACTTGCTGTTGTTCAAGGAATTAGTCAATAGGTCCTCCTGGGAAACAGCCCTCAGGGACAAGGGAGCAGAACAGAGCTGGTAGATCTTTAAGAACCATTTCCAGGGAGTGCAGGAGCTCTTGATGCCTAGATGTAGGAAATCAGAAAAGAGAGGCAAGAGACCAGCATGGCTGAGTTGAGGCCTGCTGTCAAACAGAGACAAACGAAGGAAAAGCACAGGTAGTGCATCCTGAAGCAGGAACAGGTATCCTTGGAAGAGTGTAGGAATGCTGCCTGGTTGTGTGGGGGGTGGTCAAGAAGGCCAAGGCACAGCTGGAGCTGAACTTGGCAAGGGATGCAGAGAATAACTAGAAGGTGTGTCAGGCGGAAAAGGAAGGTCAGAGAAACTCTACCTCCCTCCCCCATGAGCAAGGCTGGCAAACTGGTAACAGCGGACAAGAAGGCTGAGGTGCTCAACAACTGTTTTATGCCTCAGTCTTCAATGGCAACTTCTCTTCCCACACCTCTTGAGTGGATGGACTGCAAGGCAGGGACTGGGGAAGAAAAGTCTCTTCCATTGTACGTAAAGATCAGTTTCATGACCACCTGAGGAACCTGAATGTATGTAAGTCTGCATACGAGGTGCTTCCCACAGTCCTGGGAAATTGGCTGATGTAGTTGCCAAGACCATCTCCATGATGTCTGAAAAGTAGTGGCAGTCAGGTAAAAAAGTCATGACATCATAGTTCCTGATGACTGGAAAAAGGGAAAATTTGCACCCATTTTTAGAAAGGGTAGAAAGGAGGACCTGTTTGCCTCCCCTCTGTGCCTGGGAAGATCATAGAATAGCTCCTCCTAGAAGCTCTGCTAAGGCACATGGAGGACACAGAGGTGATTCRGGACAGCCAGCACRGCTTCACCAAGGGTAAGTCCTGCCTGAACAACTTTACTGGCCTTCTGTGGTGGATTGGGAACAGCCCTGCCGAGTAGTAGCAGCAAACATGAGAACAACCTTTGCTGGACATGGCTTTCTGATCTTTTCTGCAGAGCAATTTTACATTCACATTAAACAGGAACAAATGTTATTAATTTCAGTGGAAACTGTTCCAGGTTATGCCAGGGCTGTAACTTGACGCTCGCGATTTGGTAAAGTACTGGGACACGGTTTAATTTTCTAGTTTACACTTATTGCCAAATSGACAGAAGTTATATTTTTTGTATGCCCCTTTGACCAGCTACCAACACCACATACACGATTCCTATATTTGCCACAGTGACCTCTAAACTTTCTGTTCTGTGTCAGTTTTCATTTCTCTGCATTTACTGAACAATGCAAGAACAGTAGTTACCTTACTATTTATTTGCATATAGATTTATTCATTGATTTGCCAGAGGTAGCTGACAGGAGACAATCTGACTGACACGTTAATTGAATTAGTCCTCTGTAGCTCAACCATACAAACTTTTTGTTTAGCAGGTGTTTAACTTTAACCAGTTAGGGATTTTATTGCCTCTTCCCATATTTTGCAGATTTCCTGTATACCTGTAGTTTATCCTTTATTGCATGAAAAAAGCTCTCACTGTATATCATCAAAGTATATAATATAATACAAAAGCATCACTACAAAAAACCTAAACAAACAAAAAAGAAATATAATATTTACATTTACAGACTGGTTAGCAAAGCCTCGATAATACGTGATTACGAGGTATCCCTGTACAAACACTGGGCCAAATTTCAATATTTGCATCCTTTTCTAGGTTCAGTTCTCATTGAAYGAAGTGTGTTTTCCTTGAAAAGTTCCTTATGGCTAATTTAATCAGTGCTTTCCAGTCAGTGACCAAGGGCTGACAAACGGTTTCTAAAGAAATTAATGGCTTACCTTCATAGGGAAAGAAATCTCTTCCTTCTGTCTCCCATTGTCTGTTGTGATTAACCAGGCTCAATTTGTAAATGGGAAAAAGGTGAAGCTTTGAAGATACTAAGGTGCTGCAGCTGGGTCAGGGCTGTGCCGGTATTAACACAGGCTGGGCATGAGCAGGCTGAGAATAGCCCTGCAGAGAAGGGTCTGGGGGTGCTGATGGATGAGAGGTTGACTTGGCCATGTGCTCTCACAGCCCAGAAAGCCAAATGTGTCCCAGGCTGCATCCAAAGCAGCGTGGCCAGCAGGGCCAGGGAGGAGATTCTGCCCCTCTCCTATGAGGAAAGGCTGAGAGAACTGGGGTTGTTCAGCCTGGAAAAGAGAAGGCTCTGCGTATATCTCACTGAGGCCTTTCAGTACCTGAAGGGGGCCCATGTGGAAGGTGAGGAGACATTCTTTACAAGGGTGTGTAGTGGCAGGACAGTGGGGAATGGATTCAAACTCAGAGTAGGTTTAGATTAGATGTTAAGAAAAAAACCATGGCTGTGAAGGTGGTGAGTCACTGGAACAGCTGTCAGTGCCCCATCCCTGGAAGTGTTCAARGCCAGGCTGGATGGGGCTCTGAACAACCTGGTCTGTTGGGAGGTGTCCCTGCCCATGGCAGGGAGGTTGGAACTAGATGATTCCTAAGGTCTCTTCCAACCCAGGCCATTCTATGATTCTGTGATTAAAAAGTGTTAACTGATGCCAATATCATGTTAGTGATACAGAAAAGATGTTTACCTTGAGAGATGAAATATATTCATATCTGGCCCTCCAACACAATTTTGTGTATCTCACTTTTTGCCTTTTTTCTTTTTTTTTTTAAGAATTAAATTATTGCTGTTTGAAGGAAGCAACTTGTCTTTCAACCTGTGGATTTTAGTAGTCATTAGGTAGAAATATTTGCATTGCTAGTTGTCCAGAACATGATGACCATGGTTAGAGTAAATGTAAACAAAATTTAGGATACTTTGTTTATGTTTGTGCTATGTACTATGTTTGTGCTAAGTACGCTTTTCCTCAGCTCTCTTCTGCATATTGGTTGTTCCAGTTAAACAGTAAACCACAGTCCTGTACAACTACAGCCTAAAAGTGAACCAGATGTGCAAAGATTGTAGTTCTTCTTGATAAGACCTCATGAACTAAACTTTATGTACAAAGTTGTTTGGCTGTCTTGTAAAAACTGGAGATCACATTTACTTTATTTGCATCCAGGTCTAAAGCAGGTGGAACACACTGAGAGCTGGAAATTAAAGACAAAAAATGTGCATTGAAAGTTAGGGTTTAAGATAAAAAACATGGAAAAGAGTTTTGTTGCACATATGTTTAAAAACTTATCCTTTATCATTTACTTGTTAGCTTTTTCAGCCCTTCAATGTGAAGAGTTTTCACAGGGGCAAAAGAGAGCAGAAGTCAGACTATGGAAACGTAATTGGAGCTGATTTCTAAGGGATATGAGTAAGAAAAGTGCAGCAGTGTTTCATGAGACTACTGGCTTTGGAGACTGTAAGAAAAATCAGCTAACCCTGGTGACCGCTCAAGGATATGTTTGCCTTGTTTCATCAAGGTGAACTGAGGCAGCAGATGAGTCACTATCACTTTCCAAAAACCAAATTTTGACATAACTTTTTGTGACTGTATGTGCTGTTTAAGATGGCAACATTTTCATTCTTCTGTAGGTTGCATGTCTTGTTCATCTAAAATATCCCTAGTTTTATTGTTTAATTGGCAGAGAGAGGAGTGGAGTTGGCTTACATCCTGGCAAAAGAAAGGAAGCCCCTGGCCAGCCAGGTACCCTCCCTTCTGYTCATTTCCCAAACCTTTGGGCCTGGTGGTACCAGCCAGATCTCAATTGCTGGGTACCGCTTCCCATGTCTAGGCATGGGGTGGATGCCACTGAAGCTGTAAGATAAACATGATAAAACCATAAAATATGCTTTTACATTTAAAAATTAGGATCAGATTAAAGGCAAGTCCACACCGTCCAGTTTCTGATCCCCAATTATGATACTTAGGGTGGAGCATACGAACAGCATGAGCGAGTACCTACTCTTTACACAGAACGTGACCCCAGCCTTCAGCAAACTGCAATTCAGGTTCTTCATGAAAATTATACCTGAAAGTACTTTCCTTAATTTTTATTTTTTTGCAAGATAACCCATTGATCTGACTAACTTGCTCTCTACCCAAGTTCAAGAGACTGTGTTTACTGCCAGACACTACACTGTCTGTTGAAATTAAGAGATAATGTGGTCTTTGGTGAAACTGGAAGTTCTCATTCTGCATTTATCAAAATTAGATTGCTGTGTGGAACATACTGGTGCATACCTATGCAGAGTTAATCCCCATAGAACTTGGAGATGTTTTCAGGACCATTACATCGGACTTGGTCACAGGCATTGCTGTCTCCATCCTCATATTTTGAGAAACAGACCCTATCTCATGTCTTTCAGCATCTTCTTTAGTTGGCACCTCTGAGGGTGACCCAAAGCTCAAGGAATTTGATGAAAATAACATAATAACTTTACCCAGCTCTATGTCAAACCTTTGAAGCTGATATTTATTCATATTCATGTCTCCTTTTCAAGGTGAGAGACAGCTGTGATAATGTGTTTGAAGGCAGAGACAGATTGATTTGAATTTACTAGAGGCAGAAATTACTGGAAAGAACCAGAGGCAAAAACTAGAAAGTCCTGAATTCACTCCAAAAATGAACAGCTCTCATAGTTTTTAAAAGATATTTTAAAAAGCACTAGATATCTGTTTTTATTGGTCTGATGAATTTTGAAAAGGAATGAGCTATTTCTGTAGGCAGAAGTGCCCACAAGGTGTGTGATTTAGGATGATTCAGAAGTAGCCAAAGCGCTTCCTGACTTTGTAAAGAGGATATGAATCCCACATTCCAAGGAATCCTCATCACCAGGATTTTGGCCCTTCTAAAGTAGGACTCACTAATCTCCTTGATAAAGTTGTTCTGCTTTGTAAAACTAATGAATTGTTTGCTGAACCAGAGACTTCAGTGCTGGTGTCCCATATCCTGGGTGAGTTCTGTAAGTGCTGGGTTGTAGAGTCAATTTTACCCACATGTTTTGGCTCAATTAACTTTTAATTATTTTTTGAACAAAAGAAACCATTTTGCAACCAGCGATCAAACTGACTCTTTGCAATACTTTCATAAGTATTTTCATATTGCTCTTACTGATCCGAGAAGTCAGGTAGAGAACAAGCTGTAATTTTTGGTTGTTTTGTGGAGGATTCTAAGCAAAGAAACTCAAATTTTTAATAAGCTCCTTTTACAAGAGCATTTATACCTAGTGAAACACTGCTAATAACATTTGGGCTTCAATCCTGCGAAGACCTGGCTATTTGCCAAGTCCTGAAGACATGAAACAGGGCTTGTATGCAAGAAAGTCTGTCTGTTTTTTCCAATTATATCTGCAGTTCTAATGAAAGATAAGACTTCGCATTACAAACTTTTCCTTGTTTAACTCTAGGCTTTGAAAGTAGTCTCCTTGGGTTTAATTACAGCATGTAAATTGGAGTGCACATATCCCTCTTTACAGGATCAGGGCCTCGGCACTTACCAGGGCAGGTCAGGTATTAAGAATTGTTATAATTCCTTAGAACAGCTCTGAAAATGTGTTGATGTGTTCTCTTGTATTTTCACGTGCTGGTATCCAACGTCTTGTGAGAAGAGGAACTATCTGCCTTAGATGGATTTATGGGGAGCAGAAAAATTAAGTCCAGGCTGACACAGGTGGAGTACAGGTGCCAGACTGCCAGTCTGAGCCCCACCCACTGTGGGTGGGTGCTGCTTTTTCAGACCCATCCTCTGCTCTTCCAGTCTTTCTTGAGAAACACTGGCAGTCCTTAGACTCAGCCTTAAATGTAGGCTTTCAACAGCTGGCACTTCTCCAGCTTAGCACTCCTCTTCACACAACAACTCTTATTTTTAAGTATTGATGTGCAGAGTTAGCCTCTCTGGTGCCAGCTCAATTCCTGCTCAATTCCTGCTATTGTATTTGAAGCTTTGATTATAGTCAAGTGCTATTGAGGGTTTCCGGTGAACCTGTAAAAATCCTCTTAATCAATCTGCTCTGGCTGTACATTGTTCACAGCTCTGATTAAATGCACTGCATGTGTACTGTTTGAGCACGTAGCTGCCAATCCATTTGTCTATCTATAAAGTACACATGTAAGCATATTTTTACATACATTCATGGGCATATGAAACGCACAAAGCATATGAAGGCACATTTATGACCTCAAGGAATGTCACCTTATTGCAAAAGAAGTAACAGTGTAGCTCATACCGTTGAAACAGTCAAAACCACAGTGTTTGGTCATCAGAATTAACCTGATGGTTCCTTTCTATTTCTGTTGAATAATTGTCTACTAATAGGATTCGTCCAAACCATTTGTCAGACTACTGGCCCAATTCCTGTACTCCTAGCAGTCATTGTCCTGTGTTAGGGCACATTTGAATTAGTTTGCAGACAGTCAATACTTACTTTATATGATTTTAAATTGTGATAAT
This sequence comes from Parotia lawesii, assembly GCA_003713295.1. Lineage (NCBI taxonomy): Eukaryota > Metazoa > Chordata > Aves > Passeriformes > Paradisaeidae > Parotia > Parotia lawesii. The sequence goes on from RAHM01000031.1 coordinate 4,795,159, forward strand.
TTTATTTTGGGCTCCCTTGCAGATCTTGCAGTACAGATCAATATATTTGACCATTATTTCTCATCAAAGCACTCTAATTCCTTTCTATCTCAAAGAGACTGAAGTAAATAATTAGCAGAAGATAGTTCAGCTAGTATTATATATACTATTTTGAGGTTAGGATTGTTTCATATTGAAAAGTTCGGATGTTTTAGGCCAGGAAGAGCACACAAAAAATTGAAATTAAAACTTCCAATTTCTCAGTTGTTGTATCTCAGGTAAATACATGGCTACAAGTCTTCCTCTAATACTGTGGACTTTACAAGACTTTTCTTTCACAGAAAAATAGGTAGGACACAATGTGTTTTATACTGGCACTTATTAGAATAATACGCCAGAATTTAAATACCTTGAACCCATGGAAGAATAATTTCAGCTGGATTTCTTGACTATGGGTGTCTCTATTTTTGCCTCCATGTCTCCTTGTCTCAATACTCCAGGTGGGAATGGAGCACAGACTATTAGACTGGGACCTGACAAGGGAGATCACCAGTAAAAACTACTATTGCTTTCATCCATGTGAGGCTGATTGTAGCAATATGCTCTTAACACTGATAACATGTTATAAAGCTCTCTGAAAATCTGATTTATGGTGTTTCTTATTAWCGTTTCTAGACAGTAATTTAACAATACGCAGAAAACCTCCAGGTTCAAAAATGCCTTTTTTTAACCAACTGAAGTTATTTTAGAGARTAAATTTTAAAATGTTTTGCTGCAATAATTTTCATAGCTGTATAAAATATTATATTTTTAGCTGATATTAAAAGATAAATACTATATATATTATCATATTACTATTATGTTCAGTATATAAACAACATAAATTAAAATATATATTTTTCATTTCACAGACAATGCTTTGGCCAATATAGTATAATGAAGAATACTTTAAAAAGAGCTTATGGAACTTTTATTTGGGATTTCAAAGCTAGTTGTTTTCTTCCTAGTGAAAGACACTGAGCTTTACACAAGGCATATATTTACTGAGGATTGATGGGTGGAAGACTTTAAGAGTTTTTCAATTATTCATCCTTACTGATAACTGGACTTTGAAGGATTTTCCCCTGAAAAAGGAGCGTAGGATTGGGACTTTACTCTTACGGTGTAGGTGTACAATCCACAGGGTGCCATCACAGAAAATCTGCACATAAAACCCAACTATGTAAAGTGTCGCATTTTGAGGGCTTATTTGTGCACATGGGTGGGAAAACACCATCTTCTGCTGAAGAGTTTGCAGTTCATTAGTTGTGTGATCATTTTAGAGTGATACAAAGTATCTCAATTTCACATTAGGCCACTTTATTGAACCATTTTTTGGCATGATGTTAATAGCTTCCATTTTCTTAATAGCTTTTAGCAATCCAGTAAGCTCTTAGCAGCAATATTTTGTCCTTCAGTTCGCAGCCTTATGGTTTTTGCTGTCACCATGTAAAAACATAAAAGATTCTTGCTCTTTTGAATGCCTGTTTCTTCCCTGCGGCTTACAGATGGGTGTGCTCAGTACATCAGGGCAACCCGCCACAGTGGGGCCAGCACTGGTGCTCGCAGTGCTGGGGAGAACTCAAAAATCTTGCACCATCTTCACACCTCTATAGCCAGTGGCAGACAGTTCAGCTGTCTTGCTGGCCCATTTAATAATCACATAAATCATTCCCTGGAAGAATTTACACCATTTCGCTGGCTGGGATGGCGATCTTGACTTTGACAATGGTCCAGATTAAGGGCTATTAACACTTTTAAACTTTGCTGAGATAACCACCGGAAAATGAACCAGTTCCTCTTCAGCACTACTTTTAAATTGAGGCTCACATGGTGAGAATTCCACAGATATTGTTAAGACAAGGTAGCTAGGTCTAATAAAGTATTTTAACAATCATTTCTGTCCTAAAATTTGGTGTAAATTTTATTAATTTAGAAATTTCCTGTTGAGTGGCAACTTTGCTTCTGACTCACTCTTCTTTAAAATCAGGAGTGTGTCCCTCTGCAGATGTAAATGGTACACCAGAGAGAAAATTTTCATCAAGATTCAAGAGGAGCCAGTTATGCAGAAAAATCCCCCAGTTTTGTTCCATGATCATTGGTGTATTTTCAAGTTCTCTATTTAACTGTACTTTCATCACACACCTGTTATTCATGCAGGATATGTGCAGTAAATGGCTTTTATATCTTGGCAAAGTAAGAGAGGGTTTTTTWAAATATGATGTTTGAGATTTAGTTCCATAATAATTTTTTTAACTATTACCAGAATTCATATTCTGAGAAAAAAAAAAAAAAAGTATTAGAACTGAAGACTCAAAAATGTGGTGTCTTTGCCTTTGGCTAATTATTTTAGGGAGGAAACTTTGTTACACAGGAATGCTGGACTTAATTTGACAGGGAAGATCATCTAATCAGATTGTGCATGTGTGTGTTTATTTTTTATTTTCCTATAGTTAAAAAATCTTAAAGCAGAAACAGGGTCTTAGGCATAGAACACCCTCAGGTGAATTTCAAAGGTTTTGAGGCATGGTGAGAATATTAAGATTTTTCAATGTTTGTTACAGTTCTTGAAATTTTCTGCATAATGTTTTCTCAGTAGAGTCTTGCAATCTGTGTAGTCTCTGAGATGTATTGGTTTAATTCACTGAATAAAAATAGTTTAAACGGCTTTCCTCTCTCCCTATTAGCAATTCAGATTACAAATCCCAAGTATCATAGTTTAACTTGGAGGTTCCAGATTAAATGTACATTTGACTGTCACAAAATCTTCTCTTTACTTTTAGAAGAAATGAAATTTATCTGTCTAGGATCACCAGAAATTAGTGGTCACTATCCCTTTATTTTACCTTTCAAGTAATGATGGAGTTGATATAGTTGTAGGATATGATCTTCAGTATAATAGTCTACCTGCTGTTATTTTTATTGCTAAGATTAATTATTATTGTCCTCAGAAGTCAAAATATGTCCTTATTTTGATTTTGCTTTCAACTTTAGGGTATCAACACTGGTTGATACTGGAATTCTTTGGGTTCCTGCAGTTTGGTTTCTGTACTTGGAGAAGGATATCTAGCAGAGCATAAATTTCTTTTAAAGTGAAGACATTTTTTCTTATTCTCCACAGCTGTAGGTGCTGATTTTTTTGTTGTTTTTCTTTTCAATCAAAGTATTGGTGGAGTGGAATTTCAGAAGTCCTACAGTGGAGGTGCATGTTGCACTTATCTGACATTTCTACTTGGGCTAAAAAATAAACAACTAATTTTAGAAAATTGTGGTTAGAAAGATCGATCTTGTTTCTTTTGCAAAGGATGGTTCCTTTACAATTRCTTCCCTGCTGGACATCTCAGAGCTTATTCAGTTGAACTTGTGCAGAGCATCACAATTCAGTACGTAAAGCCAAAGGGCTGTGCTCATCACCGTCATTTTTGAAGACAGTTGTACTCTATGGCTTACAGCAACTTGCCATAGCTAGCTTTTTAATCTCCTTAGAGCCCATGTGTTGRAGAAAAGTGAAGTATTGTCACAAGAAAAATTCATGTGTCTATGCAGACCAAGCCCAAGCCAACAGCAAGGATTAGGCTATTCTCACTTTGTGAAAATATGAAAGAGTCTGCAGAAATGCCTGTTCACACAAAGACTCCCTCTCCTCTGCTGCATCTTGAAGTTCAAGGACACAGTTGCCACAGAACTGGATGAAGAAAACCAGGCTAAAATGGCATATAAAAAGACTGGACAATTTTAATATTTTAAAGTGTTTCCTTAGATGCAGTGTCAGTTGATGGAATATCTGTGCCCACAAATGGGAAAAGTCACTTTGCAGTGTTCACACTTCACATTCTGAACTCAATCTGGCCTAGAGATTGGACTCCATATGTGCAGAGGATATGATTTTCACAGCATGTTGTGGGGTTTTTTCTGGTTTAAAATGTGTTTGAACAGTTCAAACGGTTGGAAAATTCTGTGCCTTGAAGAAGTTTCCACTGGTATCAAGTACAATAATGTAAAACTTCTCTAATATAGTGAGCAAGTCCTGCCTGCCACATGCTATGCTTGCCCTTCTGAAGAGTAATATTTATATTCATGCTTTTTTTTCACATTTGCAAAGTTTGTAATGCTCTGACTGCAAGTGTTTCACACTTGAACCACACTAAGAAGTTTCTGTTGCACTGCTTGGGACCTTGGGATTGTCTATAATCTTCTGTGGAAAAGTCTAGCGGTTTCCATTTTTAGCTTTCAGTTCCAAATAAATTAAAAAAAATCCTTCTTTTCAAAGTAAATACACACAGTACAGCATATTTACTTAGGAATGTGACATATTCTGGTATGCAGTCTTCAAAACAAGAGTAGATGTCTTGCTAAAGAATAAGCTACAGCTTAGCTTGCTGGGTTTCCTGAAGGGATCACTGCATTGTGCAAGAGGTCACATTAGATTATTGCAATAGTCCCTTGTGTAGTTAAAAATCTATGAATCAAAAAATATACAAATATAAATAATAGTTACACATATGTATGTAAATAATTTGCATAATCTTTTCCACCGAGGAAAGGAACGAGGAAATAATTACACATGAGAGAGATACTTGTGATGTGCAACAGATCACAGAGGTACCATAAGCCATAGTGAGGATTGTGACATGTGTCCTCAGCGTGACAGAGCAATAAATGACTATTGTAAGCATAAAACAGACCAAATGTCAAGAAGTCTTCAAAATAAATAGTGCTTCTTACTCATGTAAAAAGACAAATTTTGTCTGAGGAAACCGTAAAGATTTGTTTAAGTTAACCAGCATTGTGTAATGAACTCAGTGCCTGTTATGGAAATCTTTGCTTCTTGTAACAACATCATTGTGGAAAGACTACAGGATATAATGCACCTGTGGACTAATTTAGTATTGCAAATCCTGGGTTCCCAAAGAGGGAAAAAATGCCACTTATTTTAACAGGAAACAAAAAACTAGTCAGAAGTAGAYCTTGAAATGAAGTTTCTCATACCCATTTATGGGTACTTGAGAATTTGATTCTTCAGCATTTCCACAGGYGGTGTGTTAGTAACAAAAAATTATCTTCTGCATTAATTTTTGCTTCAAGATTTTAATGCMTGAACACATTGTGGCAAACAAAAAGACCATTCTTGTAAATGCAGTTAATTTAGTATCTTTACATTATCCATGGTAGTAATGGAATACAAGTTACTGATTTCCACCCAAGTGTTTCTGAGGAAGATTTTTCCTTATAAATTCCAGAGGCACAAAGTTGCTGTTATTAGTGTGTGGTGACCTTGTGCAGCAGTGGCTGTTTTTGTAGAGTGCAATAGATTTTCCTAATTGTGGCATACAGAGCTCTGGTGTGTGCCCCTTGACACATCTTCTGCTAACTTGRTACTGTGCAGAGGCACTGGAGATTGATGAAACTGCAGCAACATCAGGAGCACCAGAATAAACTGGCTGCAGGATGCAGAGGTGATGCCTCATCCTACGAAACAAAATATTTCCTTGCTATTCACAGGTCTGGCTGGACTGTGCGACTCAAACCAGAGGAAAGATCTGGATGTAAAATCTTAATGAATCCTTTTTTCCCCTCTCCTTTAATTGGAAGTTTGCCAATATCTTTAGTGTAGCTGAAATCAGACACTAATATTATTATATCCATCTCCATGATATTTGTTGATACTGCTATTGTTCTTATTACCAACAACACAAAGGTTGTTCTGTTTGAAGTAAATAATTTTATCCTCTAATGAAACTTCTCAAAATAAGTAGCATGGGCAAAAATAAACTCTAAAAATTGTCTTTTGGAAGAAATTTATAATCACAATTGGGGATTTCTAAAACTGAAGTCATAATTTTTTTCGAAAGTTCCTCAGTGCCTTATGATCTTGGATGGTGCCTACAACAGTGAGTTCCTATGCTTGAAGGGGYTCAAAAGCTTATCAAATTCAATGGGATTCAGTCAGTTAATCATGTGGATTTGAGACTGGTGCTGCACCACCCCCCTCAGGCTGCACTATGGTCTCTCTTTTGGTTTTAGTCAGTTTTTTTAAGCAACCTTAAACACTCACAACCGAGACAAAACCAGTTGTATTTGCATCTTACACTTGTGATCTCCTCAAATCTTTAAATTAAATAGGTAGTAAGTTTTTTTGCAAATGATCAAATCTCTCTCTCCTTCTCCCACTCTCTCATGGAAGTAGACACAGTTTAGCCTAAAACTGATGGCTTCTGGAAGGCTAAATTTGGGCCAAGGTGAATACTATCCWGCCACTGTCTGCCCCTATGACTTAAACACTTTCGAACAAGCATTTATAGCTCCCAGTGACTCACCAGGACCAACTAATACTTGCCCACAGAACAACCTACCCTTGATATACCAAATACCTCTCATACTTGGTCTTGAAAGAAACATCGTAGGTTTTCTCCCTAGTATTTAATAGATCTACGTCTCACTTTGAGCCCCCCAGATCCTGCATAGCTGTAATTTTCTTTTTAATGGTCTGATGATTTTTCTCACTAAGGGAAGTTGTCTCTGACTTTCAAGTTATTAACATTTATTTTTTGCATGTATATTCACACTTACTGAATTCTCTGAGTGCCTAATTTATAGATTTGCCTTTTCAAAATGGCTCGCCATTTTCCAAGTCTCTCTTCCTTGGCCATTTGAAGAGACTGCTATCTGCTATTTCAGATCATTTTTCTTTGTTTCATTTCAAGCTATTTTGCTTCATTAAAGGGGAAGGTTGGATTTTTGAAAAGCACCAGCACAAACCTTAATTACCATTCCTATTTCAAATAATGTATTAGATCAAAGATTGACGTTCATCTTGTCTATCTTGCCTGTCCCCAAGTTGCTCATGAAGGTCTGTACTAATTGGACGCGCTCCTTTTATAGCCAATGAAGAAAGATATGAACTTCTAGACAATCTAAAGATAGCAAAAATGAATCATAAAACATTAAATGCTATCTGTCTTAAACACCTATTTTAGGCTGGAAGGACAAAGAAGTCTCTCTCCATTGGTTATAGAAGCACCCTAGAAAACCATCTAGGATAACATGAATAGGTTTTAAATGGCTAAAGTTAGATGAGATGAATCACACAAGATATTTGTGATTTATTTGGAGATATACTAAGAAAAAATCTGAACCAAAACCAGACATTTTTTTTCTCAATAACTTTGTTTTCAGCCATTGCTCTTCTTAATCTAGTTACTTCAAATCCCAAGTCTTTGGACTTATTCTGTTGCATTAAGAATGTATGCAGGTCAGCTCATCTCAGACAGATTTAATGAACAAAAGATTGCCTCTGGAACTTTCTAGAGGTTCCTTATGCAGATTTTTTCTTATGATTTAGAAAGCAGACATCCGAAGAAATAAAGATAAGTGATGTTCCAAATGGTGAAAAAAATGGCTGTACGTTGCACTTGAGTTTACAGTATAGAATTCTAAATTATGACTTGAAGAGTAAAGAGAGTTGGATATTTTTTCTTTATGAAAATCGGCATCTGAGTATCTAGAAATCATTAGGCTTTAGATCAGATGAGCTCATCAGAGACCCCACTAATTTCCTTATTAAATGTGGATTTTAATGCCTATCCTGAAACACACAGGTTAAAAACGTTGCGTTGAAGTTTCAGAGTTCTTCAGTCCAATGGAACAAAACAGAGTGATTCATGGTGGGGCTGATAAGAAGAACTTCAACTACAAGCTGTGAGTTCACCACATGGGAGAGACTGAGAATAAAGATCTGTGTGCTGCTGACTGATTGCTCAATGTCTGCGAGTCACCAGCTGGCCCTCCCTGGGACAAAGCCAAGCAAGTATGTGGCAGAGATATTCCCCACAGGGAAAAAGAACTGTTGGGTCATCTATACAAGGTACTTGTGAGAGAAATGAAATATCAAATGCAATTCTTATTCCCCCAGTTTTAAGAAAGAAGAATTCAGCCAGTTACAAGTGCAAGTCATTCTGTTAGTGYAATCAGGGGAATACAGAAAAGCAAATATGAACAAAGACTAGGAAGGTGAAAGGGGAAAATATTGTTCTGGGTGTATCAGGACGACTGGTAAGGGAGACCTGTTTGATGCAAAGGACAGTGTTTTCTAAAGAAAGTGTGCACTGAGAGTCACTGAGGCTGAGCTTAGCTGGAACTTAGAGAAAGTTCACACATTAAAATAGGACACTGGCACAGCTTTTCAGCACAAATACTGGTGGGGAAAGCCTCAGTAGTTATAAAACAGAAACTTGATCCACTTATCAAAAGGCTCATAACACAAGTATCTGTGCTGACCCAGGAGGTCTATTCCTCTCCTACTCATTTTTTATCCTTCTAAATTGAGCTTACAGATGTGTCAGCTGTTTACTCTCCTGGCGTTTTATGGTTGGTTTCCATGCTTTTCTTATCTGCTTTTTTTTTTAAAGTCAAGCCTTTTACATTTGGAATACTGACACTGTCCCATTTGGGAAATATAGATGTATCTGAGTTAATGAAATATTTTTGAAGTGTTTTTAGTTGTATTAATTTTCCTTGTAATTTCTTTGCCCTGTAATTAGAGCAGTATTTTAATTAAAGAAAGCTTAACAGTTTTAAACACAAGTTTAAAAATGCCGAGAAACACTCTCCATCCCAGAGAAAAGACTAAACGTCAGCTTATGGAAAAGTCTGAATAGTGGGATGAAGACAGAAAACAACAGAAACTACTTTAGGTAGAAGCTATTAAAAATCTTTATCAAATGAGTGCATCCTTGTAGTTGGAAATTACTGCATTCTGTTCTAACAGAACAAAAATTATTTTTCAAGAATTCACATGATGTATCCAACAACATGTGGTACATGACTGCCACCTCTAATTTAAATTAGTATAATTTTAGCGGTAATTAAACTGTGATAAATTAATGTAACTTGAAGAACTGAATTAGCTCTCCAGAAAACAGCTAATTTGTCTGTATTGAAAGATTGTCATTGCATTTGCAATAATGGCTAACCCTCAAGGGGTGTCAATGCTCTAGGGATAAACACTACTTTTAGATCAGTGTATGTTTCTCAGCAAAGCCTTTTCTCTCACCAAGACAAAAATGCTGTATCACTGCATCTGTCTCTCTGTCTGACATAATTTTTTAAAAAATGTGAATAATATCAAATGCACCTATTAAATACTGTTTGGCAGACTACCAGCAGGCTGCTTGTTGACCTTTCACTTCATATTGATTTATTCTTCAGTCATGTTTCTTGGTGATTTTCACTTTTCCTTCACACCTTTCTGTTAGGAATAGGAAATCTCTGCCATTCCTGCTGAAAAGCACACTCTTTGTACTCAACAGTAAAGAATATATCACATGAGATATTTTATTCCCTTTCAGGACTTTGTTGGTTCAGTATTCTCTCATGGAATAGAAACTTTTGTCTGTTCCCCACAGACACATATACTCCTTAGTTCCTCCTTCTTTTGATGGATAAGCTCCTAGGAGGATATCTATAACCTAAAGAAACACAAAAATATGTTCCCAAGACATTAAACATGCCAGAAACCTTCTTGAATAGATAGCAAGACTTTCCCTGTCTAATCACCTCGAAGGGCTCAGCATAAAAAGAAGCATCTTACCATATTATCTAAATATCTTAATAGGATTTGTACTTAGATGGGCCTCTAGAGAGGACAGGTTCCTGAYGCGTGAGAGCCGTGATGATGGGAGTGCCCTACCTCCACGGCTGACGGGCAACCTCACAGAGAGGTGATGTGTCCAACCTGCTCCAGGGTGATGGAAGTTCTCCCATTTCCAGTGGGCTGTCACAGAGTGCTCCCTGTCACGGGCTAGGTCTGAAGGATTTGAACCTGTTTCTTGCCTGTTCGTAGCCCCAGACATTTTGCAGGAAAGAACTCAAAGTTGTCTTTGCTGTTAAATAAATAGTATCTCTGGTTTCCTTCTTACAGTAGTAAGCTTTATAAAATAGGTAAAAATAATAGAAATAACAATGAAAACCTCCCCCATGATCAGCCTACAAAAGTCCTTTGAAAAGGTACGTTAGTGGCCTGCCTTTCTGATATCATCCCAAGTTTGCTTTTTAACTGCCAGCATGTACCTATCAAAGGGGACTTGTCTTTTAGTCATTACAGGATCATGGGATTGTCATAAAACAGTTTGGGCTGGAAGGGACCTTAAAGACCATCTATTTCCAACYCCCCTGATGYGGGTAAGGACACCTTCCACTGCATCAAGTCTCTAGCTCTTGTGCTCTAGTGGCATTCCACTTTGGACAATTATGTGCTGACCAGATCAAACCAATTTTTAATTTAATGACAYGGGAAAATCTTGCATCCCTAACATGTCTGCTTATGTTCCTAACTGCTATCTACCCACCACTTTATTCTGCAAAAACTGTTTCCTGTCTCGCATAAATGGCCTCTTTGCATGGTCAGAAGTGTGCTCGAAAGGTTTTGCTGTACCTCTGAAGGAAGCATCATGTGTCGTCCATCACGGGCAAAAATAAAACCAGAAGAGAGGTGTTGAACTTTAAATATGGTTTTATGTGACTATCACAAATCTAAGGTGTACAAAGAAATTCAAAGTGCAGTCCATTTTTAYTTGAATTGTAGATATTCAAACCTGAGGTGATTTAATTTTTTAAAGCTTTCATAGTTGAGTTTGTTTGAAAAATCTGAACGGATTGGAGTTTATAGAACTTGAGAAATTTGGACAAATACATTTCTGAAGGCCTTCATTTAATAGAAAGGAGGAACACTGAAAGGCCACAGAGTGAATTACTCCACCTTGCTGTCTGTGCTTTCTTTTCAAATTGCTAAAGGTCTAAAAGCCTGTATCATTTTACAAAATTGTGCCAAACAAACCRATTTAATAACAGTGTATGAGCACTTAGCAAATGCCCATCTGAGAGAGTGATTCCAAGTGGCTATTTCTAGATTCATRCTGGTATAATCAGAGAGCAGCAGAATCTATGAACAAGCCCTAGGGGGTTTGTTGAGCTGATGCTACAGCTGATATCTTGGGCCATTTTTTAATTAAGCCTGCTAATTATGCAGAGTAATGATCTCTCCTTCCCATCCTTTTTTTCATAATGCAAACTACATGAGTCCAGTCTGAGACCATTGTTTCATGACCTATCATAGATTGTGTCTCAGAGCCTGCTAAGTGTATAGAAATCATTACTTTCAAATTAGTGTTATAGTAATTACATTATTATTTCTTTAAAAACCAAAACAAGAAGAAGAGAAAGAAAAATGGTGAAGCAAGCAAAAGATGGTAAATTGTGAAGATAATTACTCAAGTCGGCTATGTCAAGTGGTGCAGGGCACATTATTTATTTTATTTTGCTTTCCAACTGATTTGCATATAATTCATCTAAACATGGAAAATATTGTTTTTCTTTAAGCGTTCTGTGGTGCTGGGCTAAGGCCTGTCCTACCGCCCTTCTCTGCTGGAAGACAAAAACCTCTGATTAAGAATGACAGACACTTKCAGTGAAACAGTTTTTTAAATAGCTCTCTTTCCTCAGCCAGGGCTGGTATAATTTCAGGGTATTTTATTTCCCCATTCACGGAGTCGCTAAGAACAGGAAGAAATATCAAGTTACGCAGCAGCCAAAGGGACAGATCTGTTTACTTGACAAAGCTAATTGATTATGCTGAGTTCACTCCAATACAGGGTCATTGAATAGTTCTCTTATTGATGAAATGATACTGTCTACTGAGGATATTAACCTCTTTAGCTTTCTGCATTAGCATTGCTGTAAGGTCTTGCTTCAATGTAATATAAATTCCTTGTGCTAAAGAGGAAAGCAACCGAAAGATTTAATTATCATATATGAGCCTAGGCCTTCATACATGAGTACTGATGCACATGTATATATACACATACATTTTTATATACAGAAAATGCTACTGAATATGAGGGGCTGAGTACTTAGACTGAAAGTAGCCTATGGAGATAACATTTGAGTTGTCTTAAATTTTCCACATTTTCCATATTTTTGTCAGTGTTTTGGGATTTTTTTCTTTTTCTTAAACTGGTCGTTGGATATTACAATTAGGTGAGCATACATAATACCTTCACTATGAGAGTGCTAATAAACCTTCTCAGCACTACTTAAACTTATCAGCTATCTAATTTTAAAAATCCCATGTGAAGAACTCTTTCCTTTTATGGAACCATTTTTAAACATGGCCAAGCATCTGCCTCATAAATGTCCAACAGGTTCTAGAGTTTATAAAGCCAGCCTAAATATTCAGGGTAAGGAAATTATTTAGGTGTCTCTATTTGTTGTTACTTAGATATGAGTAAGAGCAGGCCATTAATTTTGCAGAAAATTGCTGTATTTAAAAACACTGAAATTCAGTTAAAAAGTTATACTCAATTGCAATATCATGTATTGTAAAATTTAGAAAATAATAAAGTACAGTAGGCTAAAGAAGCTACAAAATAGTTTTTAGGGGTTCTCATATAAAAGCTGAAGTTGACCTTCAAAACAGTTTAAGTGTCTTTAATTTTGCAATTGGAAAAGAATTCACTTTAAAATAAAAATACATGAGATAAATTCAAAACTGGAACAGGAACAAAATGGCCTATCTCTGTTGAAATAAAGTATTTCCATTCATGCACATTGAATCACCAGGATGAAATGTTCGTATCTAACTTCAGCCTTTAACAATTCCAGTTTATGTTAGTCACTGAAATATCCTACTGTAGGGACAGAGAAATGTGGGCAGCTCCAAAAGCAATTCCAGATAATATGCGGACTGAATTGCCCTCTGACGCCTGCAGAAGGAAATTCATTTCTGCTGCTTTCTCAGGTGCAATAAATGTCCCTCAGAAGATGCTGGTGTCTCTCCTTTTTCTAAAGAAAGATTGCAGATAATTTAGCACTGAGACCCATGGGGTGGCTATACTCTCAATAAGGATTTGTGCGGTATAATCTGAATTCACACACTCCTGTACTGAGCTTTTTCCCCATGCTGAGATGTTTTGGGTCTGACACAGAGCTATAAACAGACACTAAGGCAGTGGGAATTGTAAGCTTAACTGGAAATACAGATTCAGTATGTTTGGTTTGGTAATGAAAGCCAGAACAGTGTAGGAATGAGGAAAAACACTTTTAGTTTTCATTTCTGATGTTATTTGTTCCAGTTTTGATATGAGAAAGAACTTCTTCACTGTGAGGATGACCAAACACTGGAACAGATTGCTCAGAGAAGTTGTGGAGTCTCCCTCACTGGAGATACTCAAGACCTGTCTGGTCCCAGCCCTGTGCAATGTGCTTCGGGATGACCTTGCTTGAGCAGAGAGGTTGGACCAGATGACTCGATGTGGTCCCTTCCCACCTTATCTATTTTGTGATTCTGTAATTATGCCAGAAATCTGCCCCAGAAATTGTCTCTGATTTGTGGAATTCTTCTCATACTCCTGAAAAATGTATTCAGGGAGGCATTAGGTTTACTTTTCATCTGTCATTAACTGGACAATTCTATAATTATATTTTGGTAATTATAGATGTAAAATACATAACTTTTTAAATGTATTTGTGTCTGTGGGGTTTTTTTTTCTGATTTTGCTTTTAGGTTTTTCGCCTTGTCTCATCTATATTAAGTCTGTAATACAGAGGAAAGTTAGAGTTAACTGTCTGCATTTCCAGCCAGAATTTCTGTCTGATATTCTCAGTGATCTAGTTTTATTATTAGGAACAGGAAAAAAAGAAAAAGAGGAAAAAAAGGAAAGAGTGAATGTAATGATAGTTTCTGGCATGCATAAGYTTTGACATCCCGCTATGGGGTCCATTTGAAACCCAGGACTGTTATCATGCCACAGGAGATGTTAACTCAGCATCCCATTTTAACTGGCACTGCTGCATGACACACTCGTGCTGCACTGTGTTGTGATAACTCTCCTTCTTGCAGACAGAGCTACTTGCCACAGTGTGTTTACCCTTTGTCATCATGCAACACCGTGCATATTTAATTGGACACGCTTCCATCCTCCGTGGGTGCACGCCATGTCTTTGACAAAGCACTTTTTTTTCCTATCTGCACTGGAAATTATGTGAAATTTGGAGACAAATTCCCCAGGGAGGATGAGCATTAGCAGCCGTGTACTCTTCCCTAGAGACTTTAGCTGTGTGACAAGAAGAGGTCTGAGATGTGAGTGAGTAGGAAGAGCTGATTTCAGTTGCTTAATCTCCTCAGCCCCGGGCAAGTTTCTCATTGAGAATATRCCTTGGAGTTACTTTTGGCTAGTCTGTAAGCAGCTGCTTATATGTGGACAGGAACTTTCTTCTTGGCCCAAGGGGACCCATGCTGGAGCAATTGGTGGTGGTATAAGCTGCACAACAGCCAGGCAAGGAGGCTAAAGGACTGAAGAGAAATGATGTCTGTTGTCTCTGTACAGGTTTTCTGCCCCCTTTTTCTCTTTCTGCAGCCTAGACTGTTAGAATCTTCTCTTTGCTTAATGTCATGGATGGTAAAGGCCAAAATCCGAATTCCTGAGAATGAGGCAGAAGATGGTGGTTGACAAAACCGCCCACAAGAAAATTTGTGCATAACTTGTAGAGGTCAGTGCTATTAATTTACTAGAAACTGTTACTCCATTTACAAATTAATGGCCAAGCAGAGCTAAATTGAATCAGTGTCTCAAGTTCAGAACTATCAGAAATATTTTGTGGTAAAACCAGTCACTACAAAGCTCTTTTTAGCTAAACTCTTCCTAGAGAGTGACTAATACACATTAAATACTTTGACATACTGTATCTGTCAGAGCAGTCAAGTCCTAGGGTTTTTCTGTATGTGATGGATTAGTTCTGTCTGGCACTGAGTTGTTTAAATACAAAATTCTGTAACCCCTAGTCTTTTGATTGTGTAGAGTAGTTGCAGTTGCTTGAAATGGACTGGTGAGGACAAAATTCTAAAGCAGTTGAATACCCTGGTGCATAGGAAAATCAGTGTAATGCATTGCAATAGGGTGCTGTCCTCATTTAAATGTAACCAAAGTACTCTTTGGGTGGCTGTCATTTCACTGTGTTCTGAAACACAGCATTAGTGAAACGTCACTTTGTGTTAAGCTCACCGGTGGCCTTTGCTGTGTACATTCTTCCATGTTTCTGCACAAAGATAGTGAAGCACACCGGAGTCTCAGCTCCAGAGATCGATTTCTCTTCATGTCTGGTATTAACTTACATCGCCAGGGCCAGGGTGGGTGTGAAAGGGGTGGGCAGAAATGGTGTTTATTCACTGAACCTTGAGGTAGAACTTTAGCAAATGGCTGAGCTGCTTTGAGTTGCTGAAATGACTGCAGTTTTGGTACCTTTTTAGGGTTTGCAATGATAAGAGCAGATCTCTAAGGAGTTGAATGTCTGAGTGATYTAAAACCAGGGCAGTCAAGCTGAAGAGGATGTGTGCACTAACCTGTTTGCACTGAATAGTCTCCATAAATAATTTACAGCTATGACTGCTAGCTATTATTACAAAAATACCGGATTGCATTTTGACACATGCAGCCAGCTTGTAAGTCAATAGATACATTTCACCTAGTGTATGCAGACCACAGTTTCAGCCATCCATCCATGTGTGTTTTACAACAATGCAATCTACCATTCCAAAACAAGGCTGTGAGGGCCTTTTGAAATACTTTTTAAAAAATCAGAACAGTGATCTGACTGTTGCATCTTTTATTGTATTAGCCCTTCATATGTTTCTGTCCCCTCCCTTTCACTTTTAAACTAGTGTGATGTTTTATTTAAGGGTCCTACTCTGTGGGCAGTGCTGCAGTCACTTTGGATCTACTGCAAGGTATCAGGAAACAAGAAATTAAAGGATGCATGCCTGAAATTTCCTTTACTCTCTTTTCCTTTAAGACTTATTTGAGTCACTGAGGAAGTATTTAATTGTATCTTGATTTAACCAGGAAGAGAATTAGTGGGTTTTGTCTCAGTCTTCAAGATTAGCGCAGCAGAAAAAATAGTGGAAAAGTACTGCTTCCTATTACAATACAGTGAAAAGATGCACAACAATGTCGTAATTAATCTCAGCAAAGTAGGGACCAGGAAAGACTTTTTTTTTTCTGTAATCAAACAAAAATCTCCAATGTCTTAGGTATTAGACTTCTTAATGTGTACTTGTATGTGTAAATTGTAAAATTGTCTTCCCTGGACCTTATTTCTTTCACAGAGGAAAAAAAGCCATTTATTGTACATTCTTCTTATTTAACAATGACAAAATTTTCAAAACCTACTTTTATATGAAATCAAAGATCACATGTGCAGATATTAAAAAAAGTATTTTCATTCTAGATGGAGCTCTGACGAACCTGGTCTAGTGGAAGATGTCCCTGTCCATGCTATGAGGTTGCAACTAGATGGTCTTTAAGGTCCCTTCCAGCCCAAGCTATTCTATGATTCTATGATTCCATGATTAYGGAAACCCAAGATAGAAATAAGAATATGGGCAACAACAGCTAAAATACAAATATTGACTGTAACTATATTGCACTAGAAAATACATTTTTCTATGCAGAAGCCTAGAAAAGAACTGAAGAGTTGACTTTATGAGACAGTTGAAGTCGTGTATTTATTAGTACCTGCATGGGAATAGTGGTCATCCAAGCATTTGGTCTGATTAGCTGACTACTCTTGTTTGATATCAATCATCAATTTTTGAATTCACAATCCAGCTCTCATATTTTCATGAAGGAAAGCTTTTTTCTTTCTTCCTTATTACATCTTTACACCTCTTGTGTCATGTAGTTATAAGTGAAACATAGCAGAAGGAGCCTGGGAGGATGAGACAGAAGAGAGAATCGTTGAAGGGAGAGAAAGCCAGAAGACAAGATGTCCCCATTTTATTTTTCCATGTAGAACACATCCAATGTGGATACAGCACGAAGCAGGGTTTGCTCGCCCAAGTGACCACAACAAACTAGATAGACTGTTACCTGAACATCATCTGCAACAGGTCGATTTTAAGCATCAGGCCACAATTTCATTAATTCAAAGTTCATGCCCACTCCTCTCATTTCAAACATTTAACATACCCAGCATGGGTTAACCCTGCCATTTGGGTAGATGGTCTTTGCTTCATTGCTGATCACTTCATTGGCCTTTGTTCACACAAAGAGTTAGGCAATAGAGATGCTTGAAGGGCAGGATCCAGCTCACCGATCAAGTCACCTAAGGTCTATAGTGTAGGTGTCTGTGTATCTGACTGTCTAGGTGTCTAAGTTCCCACTGATCTCAATGGCAATTTTGTCAATGCAGTCAATGGAGTTAAAGAAGGCTTTCAGCTCGCCCAAAATACACCTATGTAGAGTCAGTACATCAGCCCACTAACACTATTAAACTGCCAAAATATGTGTGTCTACCGCTTTACAGAGGCTCTAGTGTGTCTCTTGGCCATCAGATGACTTCCCAGACTATGTTTTTCTCCTCTAGGTCCTGTTCAAGGTCTGTTAAATTCGTGTAGTTGTTTCAGATATTCAAGTACATCTGAAACAGTAATGTTGTGTCTGTGTTTGTGCAGCTGAATTGAAATCTCTGAACACATCTGTTCCTAGACGTGAGAATTTTTATTTTGATTCTAATTTTGTAAGGTACATTGAACCTTGTGTATCCTTTTTCCAAAATGCACTTCACCTTCTTCTGGAGGTAGCTCTTTCACTCTTTCACAGCTGCAAAGAGCTAGCAGCTAATATTTTAAGGGACCTGATATTAATCTGGGAAAAAGTTATTACCTGTCGCTGTTGCTGGCCGGAGAGTAAGAAAGACTCAGAGATAGGAATGCAGTCAAGAGAATGGAATGGAATTATTTAATTAACAAAGGATGGGTTTTTATGTGTTTAAGTTCCTTTAGTGTTTACCTAAATGGCAAGAGGTTATTGGACCTCTAGCTGACTACCTACCAGAGTGATTGGTCAGTTCTCACATCATTCATTTCCCTAGTCGAAATCATAACAATTCTAATTATATTTGCAGGTGCAAGATAGCAGACTCAGTTTACAGAAACCTTATCATGTTTTGCRTAGTTTAGCATGAGAAAGACAGAGCTCTCATGAACTGCTGCTAAGAGCTGAAGGCTTCCCTGCTAAAGCTTTTCAGCATCCATAATTACCATTGTCTGGATTCAACCTTCCCAAAGTCATGAGAAATGTGAGCAACTAGTGGAGTTTGTCAACCTATATCTTGACGGTATACTTCTGTGTGACAGCCCTTTGCTTCATGTTGTCTCCTCTCTACTCAGCTGCCCAACCTTAAAGAAATTTGAGACCTCGCTACTGCTGCCAAAGTGATTAAAAATTGGCGCAAAATTATCAGAGCCAGAGATAGGACAGATGCAGGCACACAGTATGTGCACACAAGATTCGTTACCTAAGGAACATGACAGATTTCTACTGCTAGTTCAGTTCAATAGGAAAAATTCCTTCCTAATTCATAATGTAATGCCAATCAGATCCATGGTACAATGCAGGATACTGTTCCCTTGAAGAACTGGTTGGAAGCAAGAGGTTTCTGAAAACCCTGTTCTGGACACCCCAACATCCACACTGGCTGAAAATTGAGAAATAATTCCACTGCTGTTTACATTCCACTGCTTTCTCCAGATTTTTACTACTATCTTGATTTTTTTATCTTTTTCTGCATAGGTATCTAGACTCCACCTCATATGACATCCCAAAACAGGCACTTAGCAATTTGRGGTGTGCTTTTCACTTCTGCCTAGATCCCTTTGCACAGTGAAGGTAATGTAAATGACAATCACATATATGGTATTTGATTAATACATGTATGAACTTATTGGAAGTAAGGCAACAAATTAAATCATGCTTTTATGTCTAAGTCACCATAGGACCAATAAAAAACCTGAAGTCCTTGACCTTGTTCATTAACTCCTACTTAGTACATTCTTCTAAATGTCTTTTCTTGGGTTGAACAACTATATTCGACATATTTGACAAATGACTGCAGATAATAATGCATAAGGAGCAGTAAACTGAGGAAATCAAGGGGRAAAAAAATCTTTCTGTGTCTTAAAATTGTACTATTACTGACCACTTACTGGCCAGAGACTTATGTATATTTGAAATTTGAGTTTCATGCATCCTAAGACTATTGGCTTGCTAGGCTGAAGAAACAAATTTATAGAAGAAAAGTTTCAAGAAAAGACACTTTTTTATTATGACTATTTGCTTCTTTAAAGATGATTTCCTGAACCAGCTCTGTAGCTGCCATTCCAAATCAAAACAATATTGCTTGGCTCTTGGTAAAATTGCACAGTTCTGTAAAGAACAGTTCCTACTGTGTCTCATTTGCTTTTGGCTTCTGAGTTGTCTTTTTCAAGTACAGCCTTCAGCATGAGTAGGTTGGAAGGGGTTCAATAATCTATAATAATCAGGAAATCGTTCAGGTTCTTTGATTCTCTCTGAGTGGCAAAACAAGACTCTGTAGCTGGCAGAGATATAAACTTAATTGGGATAAGAATGGATCAGAGACAAGGCCGTGGTCATCCATAGGCGTATCTGATGGATAATGACTAGTGCAGCATTTTTAGGTATCTGTGTTTAGTGGGAAAAACTGTGATAGCTGGATAGCACATCTTGCATCAGCAAAAAACGACCACATGGCAAGGAAGGAGAGAATGGTTCAATTTGTAACCTGAGAGTTTTCTTCTGATTTCAGATTACCTCCATCCTAATTTAATCTCCATCCAACACGTGAATAATAAAGTGAATAAAACTGTAAAGAATTCTTTTATTGAGATAGTATGTGAGGGGGAAACAACCCACCATCCTATTTACTACAAAAGATATGTGGCAAAGAGAACTTAATGATTAATTCTATTTCAGAAAGGCTATCCCAAATATTGTTAAACTTTTTAAAGAAATACTTTCAAGAAAGACATTTCTGATTATTTTTAACTATGGTCCTCATTACTATTTAATTTTGTGTGATTAGTTTGACTGAAAAACAAAGAAAATTTTTTTTCTTTAAAGAGGGGTTTTGAACCCCTCCACTTYCATCTGTCAATAAACACTATACAACTGACACATGATCTGTGGTTGACTTTGGAGACACAAAGTAGGCGTGTCAAATTCCAATGTGTTATTAGTGAGGAGTGACTGCTTAAAGCTGTAAAGAACAAGCTCATATTTTTAAATAGATGTATTCTAATACACTATTTTGTTCACTCTTGCACAATCAAAATTTACATTAAAGTCTGGTTTTGGATAAAAAAGGAGTGTAACTACAGATCCTTTGCAGTTTTAGGACAGTCATTCAACTAATTTTCACTCCTCTAGGACACCAACCTGMGCATACACTGATGTCCTAAGTGGTTTTCCTTTATTAGATCATCATTACTGCTATTATTCATCAGTAAACTTACAACATCTCTTGGGAGATGTTCTAGGATGCTTGTCAAGAAGTGACAGGAGATGAAGATAATTTTCATGTTATTACTATCATGAGATGCCAAAACTGAGAGAGACACATAATAGAAAAGGTCAGCTAGATGGATTTTTGTTCAGGTTAGGGTCAGAGTTGCTTTTACTCTGCCACTACAAAAGGTTTRGGGCAAGGAATAGTCAAATCTCACGTAGATATTACTGCATGTTTAACATTAGGATGCCTTTCTAAACCAGGGTTCTACGACTCCTCGGTCAAATGTAGTTGTTTTTTTAACTTCTACATACAGGGACCTGTTTCTTCATTACTCCTAAGAACAGGACTCCCTTCAAATAAATGATGTAAACTCTGAAGAATTTATGTGGAACAGACATGATTTTATAGAATGAAATGTTTCCAGAGCTGAAAAATACAGCTTGCAACAGCTGACCTGATTCTTCTTTGTGTAGTGGCTCCTATTAAAAACTAAATTAATGTCCACATGACATTATGTTGTAACATGAACACATTCATGATGTCACATAGCCATGAGTATACTCCTAAGTCCCTGTGATTATGTTCCTCGTGTTAGAGATTCTGAGAACCTTCAGAGCATCCCGTTCAGCTCTTAACCAGCGTCCAGTTAGAGCAGGGTTTGATCAGAAAGTTTAAATGACTTTCTGCTAAGAAAGGAAAGTCTGCTTTGTCCCATCCTCCATCATCAGCCGCAGGTTCTTCTCTTCCTTTCTTTGTTACCAAGTCTAGTGAACATGTGGCTGCAGTGTGTCAGTTCAGGAGGTTGACCCACTGTGATGGTCTTTAAGTGACAATACATAATATCTTCAGCAAAAACTCATTATTCTAGAAATCCTTCCCTATACTTTGACCATAAAATGAATTTAAGGTAAGGAGATGAAATGATGAGCTTAGATAAAACTCCTGCAATATATGTTCAAAGATGATTGATTTGAATACTGCMTTGTTGTGGCCTGCTGGAGAATTACTGCAAATTATTTTGATTACATAGATATCTCACCAAATTTCTGCTCTTCTTTACTGTATGACTATGGCTTAAAAAGTCAAAGAGACTACTGATAAGTCCTGGTAACCTGCAAATTGTTAGTGCTATCAACAGTGATAGAGGACGTTTGACAAATAATGTTTTCTTGTCAAACCTAAATTAAAGTTATGGTGAGACATTCAAAAGGAAGAGAAAGTTCTGCTTGCAGGTGGTTGTGGCCTGCTAGAGACAAGATCAAACAGCGAAAAAGAACTGTGACCTGAGATACTGAATGGCAATGTGGGTTTTGTCCACAGCCACTCAGCAGTGTGGGAATAGGAGGGCAGGAGTTTTCCTTATGGAAATGAAAACATTTCTATTGCTTTCTTCAAACAGGCTGTAGAATTTAATAGAAAACTATATTCCTGCTACAGCATTTTGCTGGATATTTCATATGGACTATAAAAGCTTATTATTTGCTGTTAGTGTTCTTTCTATGTAAGAGTCTCTATAGAATTCATCCAATGTAATCCTAAATTTCATAGGATTTTTCCTTGAAAGATTACTAAAATATCTTCAGTAAAGAGACACATGACAACATTGCATTTACTGCTCTCCTGCCCTCAGGTGAGCTACTCTTTTAGCTCTGTTACATGAAATAATATTTTGTGTGTTGCTTATTTATAATGTTTACTGCATGGTTTGTTACCTGCTTTCATGAAAGGTAGCCTAGTTGCGTGAACTTGCCAAATGCCAGCTGTAACAAAAATATATGACATTATTTACTCCATTCATGGATTTAAAATGGAGGAGTCAGGGGTATAATAAAATAAATGACAGGAAGAAATGTATCCTATTTAATGTTAAGATTGACAACCAATTGCTTCTTAGGTATTTTTGTCAGAATAACAATTCTTTTTTTCTCCTCTCCTCTAAATAGACAGTGTCCCTGATACATAATAAGATATAAGGAGTCTATGCTATTGACTTTTTAAAACAATTCTTAATATTGCTTATAAAATTCTGCCAGAAAATACTCATTTTAATCATCAGTCAGCATTTTTATTATATTATAATCCTTAATTGATTGACGTTTAATCATAGTCTTTGTATTTTACTATCCCTTGTCTCATAAGAGGCAATTTTCTCTTTACTGTAGTTTAACAGCTGATGAAAAAGATTTAAGGAAACCTATAAACTTAAGATTGGTTAATGGTCCCTTATAAAAGAATATTACACTTCTAGGATCCATTGCACAGATGTGATACTCAATTGTAGAAATGTGCATGGGGTTTATTAAATTACAGCACAAATCTTCAGTCTTCTGAATTATTGTTCATGTTGGTATTGTTAGGCAAATGGGGAGACACATTATTGCTTCCAGTTGTTCGCATTACTGTGGTGTAATACAGTCAGAGACAGCTGGCACATTGCTCTAGGCAAATGCAGAGCTAGAGCAGCTGCAGAGTTCTGGGCCCCCAGTGAAGGTCCAGCACCGCTGAGTCAGTACTGGGTGGCTCATCAAAAGATGGCCAGAAATTAAACGAAAAAGTTGTTTTTTCTCAGAGGTAGTTTGCTGAATTTTGCACAGCTAATTAACATGGCCTTTTCCTGTGTGGAAACCAGCGGGAACGTAAAAGCAATAGTAAAGCCATTCGTCCTAGTTGTATTGCAGAGGGTGGACTGCAGATATTATTTGCTTTACTTATGAAAGCACAGAAGAAGATGAGCTCTCAGCCGTGGCACGAAGAGTCAGTGTTTTCACCAGCTTTGAGTCCTACTGGCTGATGTTCAAAAAAAAAATACACAGGTGTAGGTTACATCTGGCCATGTGACAATGTTGTGTAGAATCAAAGATTTTATGAATTAGGTCATAGACATTAGATTGTTAGATTATATATCCGCATTCTTCATGGGTTTAAAGAACACAATAACCATTTAAATAACTAAAATCATCTACTTTGAATTCTTTCACTTCTCAGCCTGCTGTATTTTATTGAGCACATCCAAATTCCATTGATTAAGCATATATTCCAGGAAGGCAATGAAGACTTCAATTGTTTCACAATTTCACARGTCCCTTAGTAACCTGTTAAAATAGTTGCTACTAAAAATATGAATCTTTTCCACTTTGAATTGCTGTTGACCCAAACCTTAATGTCACTTTGTGGAATGGCAAGAGGTATTGGGAGCTCTGCGAGTTTTGCTCCTTTTAGGCAGCTAACTGGACTGCATTTGTCTTCTGAGTGGAATCTGAAACTTCATCCTTAAAGTAGCACTCTGGAACTACTGCGGACAAGGAGGAAACTGCCATTGGAGCCATTCAGGGAGCTGGACCAGAGGTAGCACCTTCCAGACTTCCATTTCCAACCTGAAATTTCTTCTGCTGGACCATCTATTAGAGTTCAAAGAAGCCTAAACTCTTACCTGCACTTCCTAAAACAGCAACATGCTTTAATTAATGCAGCGCGTGCTCCAATTTTAACCCAGATCTGTTCTCATAAAGAAATTATTGCTAAAAGACCATCTAGAGGTGCATGTTCTTAATTTTAAACTGGTGCCTATCTCATAAGCCACTTGGATATTTTGCTGTACTCCATAATTTTGTTTAGAAACACATGATATTTGACKGCTTTTCTTCCTAATTCAGATTATGTGAGCAAACATCTAGAATGGTGGCTTGGGAAAAAAGGAACTACCACCAAGATCTTGCCAAATCAGATAAGATGTAAATAATGATGGTGCTCTCAAGAAGGGGAAAGGAACAATTAGAATCTTTACAAGAACTTGGTGTGCCTTTGCTTCCATTTAGAATCCAAATTTAAGTGGTTGGTTGGATCGTCCACCAACTTTTGAAAATCATTGTGTCTAGAAAATTTGCTGATCCTTCTTGTCAGCTRTGTCTAAATAAGAGACTGCAACTTTTCCTTTTGACTGATACTCTGGAGATTATTATCTGAGCTTTGGATGCTCTGAGAGCTGTTGCTGCACTCTGGTTTACACTGCATTACACTAAATTTGTAGGAAGGCTAAAGTTAAGGCAGCTTTGGAGACAAAATGTAGCAGTTAGATTTCTGGGTAGAGCTTCTCACTAATTTTGCCAGGACCCTGGAATTGCAGAGTCCTCAACAGACCTCCAGAGCTTAACATGTTAAAAATTGCCAAGCCTTTAGAACTGGAAACTACCTTGAACATGAATTTTATTTTTTTTTCTTTGTGTACTGRGGTTGCTACCTCTGGTCAGCAATTGGTGCCCAAATCAAATTCTCACTAATTGACATATTGAGACTTATTGAGGGATAGCTGGATACATTCAGGGTTTATCTAATACTCTAACACTTCAGCCCACTTTTTGGCACAAAATAACTCCGTGCAATTGTCTCCAAATGACACCTGTTTAATAGCATTCTTAAACAGGGCTGAAGGTATATTTCCCACAATGATAAAACGTTGGAAAGGAGTCTCTGTAGGATGCTGCTTGGCTGAGTTCCCGTTGGTATGATTATTTTCATTCTTCTGGGATTTTATTGTATTATTAATGGTATGTGAGGGAGTTCAGATCCTTAGACAGACATCTTTTTAATTRTTTTAATCTTAATAAATTAATTGTTGCCACCCTTAGAAAACCATTTCAACTCACTACAAGCTTACATGTTGGTAAAAGCCTATGTCCAGTTCTCATTTAAATTCTTTCCAAACTTGGGGCCTTCTGCAGTGACCACAAGAAATAAAGAATCATAACAATAAAATAAGATAGGCTAGGGTGTCTGCAGGGCCCTCTCTTCTCTATATTTCAGACCATAAAGCCAGGGCAGGAACTGTCTCTTTTGGTGTCTTTTAGGTCAATAGGTCAGATTATCACCACTTGGGATAGTAAGATATTGCGTGGTTGTTAATAGAAGTTTTATATACTCAGGTCATGCTCTCAGTGAACATCCACATCCGTTTGCTGCAGAGCAAATGTGAGCAGCTCTGAAACACTGCTGAAGCAAGATTTTGTGCTCACAAATGTTCTCAAAAACCCCTTGCTCCTATGCTTTGCTCCCTACCCTGCAACAAAACATTCAACTCTGTGAACAAAGACAAAGAGCCGGAGCAGTGGGGTCGGTATTTGGCATGCAGGCTGTTCAGCAGGTGCGTGCTAAATTGCATTAGACTTAACACCAGGAATCAGATCACTAATTGGGCACCAATGTGAAGAATTTTTCTCATTTGGGACCTGAATTGCAACACTTATATCCCTTTAGGCAAGACATCACAACCTTCCTATCCCAAAGCAACAGCGCTACCGCTTGAGCTAAAGCAGAATCTCCATTAGCTAACAGTAGCAGCACTTACTGTATATCCTGTTTCTAGGCTGCAAGCCACAATAGGGGAAAGTCATTTTAATCCTTTAGTGATTTATAATCATTGGGATTTTAGGGCTCTGTTTTTTTCTAACTTTCCATTTATTTTTAATTCTATGCGAGATTGTTTGGAAAAATAAGCGAAGATGGCACTGGTTCTCAAAATTCCGACAAAAAAGATTCTCACTTTTTAAGGAGGCTGGAGAAATTAAGAATGTTCTGCATTTTTTGTCTTTTCTCGTTTCTTAGCTCCCTCGTTCCTACTATTTCAGAACTGTGAAATCTTTTCTCACTGTTCCTTTAGTACATGACATGAAAAGTTGTGAAAATAACCTAATGTTACATTTATGAAAACTGAAAAATGACAGTTTCCCCCTCATGAATAACAGTGCCCGGGGGTGCAGCTCTTTCTCAAGCTTTTCTGTGATGGGTCACAGGGATAGTGCCTAGGTCCAAATAGAAGTATTGAGCTCCTTATGAAATCAAACCACCCAGTTCTCCAGTTCTGAGAGGCTGCCTGACATGAAGCACACACAGCTGAAGGATTTCATCTGTTGCACGCCAGCTGTGAGAAGTAGATGGTTATAGATTCCCCCTCTCTGCTGAGATTTAAGTGTCCTGAGCCTCAAATCACACATTCTCCTCAAATACTTAATGATCTGTGCATAATGATACGAGATTATATACAATTCATAATATTAAATTCACCCATATTTCTATTAAAATCACAGTGCTAGACACAACATTTCTTGTTTACACAGGCTGTTGATATTATTGTGGAAACATCCATATAGTGTTCAGATTTTAATTTCTAAAGGCAACTYGTCATGTGGGACTGTTTCCATAGCCTTATACTTTTTTCTAAAATGGCTTCATTCTTATAATTTTTGTTTTGCTAGGTTAGCTGTTTTATTTCCTTAGGTATTTCTACAAAAGGAATTCCATTATATTGTTTTTATGCTATTGAGAACATAAGAAAACACTTGAGATAGAAGGAACTTTATTTAGTTAAATTATTTTACGTAGTCTTAATTTAAAATGTTCCAGGAGGATGCCCAGCATGAATGCAAGTGCTCTGTTGAAACGAGATCACAAAAAGCAGCAGAGAAAAATAATTTAATGATCATTATTTCTTTATCAATTAAAAAATGTATTCCAAATAAATGCTATTATTTCTAGATCTTCCCCTCACTAGAAATATATCTTTCTCCTAAAACACTTTCTGATCTAATTTCTAAGAAGTCCTGCCAGTGATTAGTAATAGTTGAAATTACAGAATTTTCCTGTAAGGAATTATTATATTTCATTTGCCTTCCCTTTCCAATTCAAATGAAAATCTGGAATTTAAATAATTTCCTAGGAAATCAGGCACTCAGGAAAATGCAGTCTGAAATTCTATGGAAACATATAATTTGAAAGTCAAAATTATAGAGATCAAAATGAAGTGATTTTGCTCTGCTGAAGCAAGTGCTTTAATTAGCTCACTTCTAGGAAAGGTTTTGGGGGTTGGGAGGGATAGTTGAGGGTTTTCTGTCTCAACCAACAAGTTCTTTATTATAGAAAACTCTTCTAACAGGGATGATTTTTTTCTTATTTGTACTTCTAACTATATTAGCCAGGATAAGGGAAGAAATAAATGGACAGAATCAAAACACAAGTGTTTTTCAAAGCAAAACACATTTTCACCTCTGCCAGGGAACACTCCCGTGCTGCTCCAATTCTATAGTTTCAGATAATTTCTGTGGGGATAATTTGTCACTCACTGGCAGCCAAAACTTGACACAATCAGGAGAGATTCGGCTAAAAAAAATGTGTGGGATCGTATTATTCCCTCCTGGTGACCGCAAAATCCTTCACAGAAACTTCCCTAGCTCTGAATGCCCAGACGTTCCTCCTTGTAACACATTCATCATCAAACAGTGTTGCATAAACAGAGCATAGAAGTCGTTCTCTGAATACATCATTTCTCACACTCATTATTGATGAGTTAAAGGTTATCAATAACTCAAGGAAATACAGTAAATCACCTGTCTTTTGTCAGACTGTTAGATATCCTTTGCATGTCCTGTGATTGCAACTAATTTCTGAAGTTCGCTTGCTGTGATCTTAACTTTTGTTATAATATTGTTACATACCGTGCATTGAAAGAAAGACTACGAACAGCCCAACTTCAGTCATGGCACTCTTCATAAAAAATAGGTAAGCCCACAATGACTTTTGATTTAAAAACAGTGATTATGAATTCTCATTTTTGCCAGGTTGAAAAACTAGAGCTACTGACTGCATTTAATGTAAAGATGCCAATAGTGGATGCCTACATATAAGCACATCAGTGGGAGGAATACGCATTCCCAAGCTGCAGTTCATGYGTGCTGCTGCGTATGTTTGTGTCAGGAAGAATTGCTTCACTGAAAGAGTGGTTAAGCATTGGAATGGGCTGCTTGAGGAAGTGGAGGAGTCACCACCCCTTGAAGTGTTCAGGAACAACCTGGAAGTGTCACTTAGGGATATGGTTCAGTTGATATAGTGGTAAAAGGTTGGACTCGAAGATCRTCAGGACCTTTTCCAAGCTTAACGATTTTATGGTTCAGAGGAGAGGAGCCGCATGTCAGACCCACCCTGTACTCCACAGTTTTACCGCTAGGACACTGTCCTGGGAGATCTGGCTTGAGGCAGCCCATGTCTGGTGAGATGAATACCAGACGTAGTCAGAGCAAGCAGTAGGTGGAAAGAGAGAGACTCTCYCTTTTCAGACCACACATATTTCAGTTAGTATAACTTTTGCTATATCATATTCACTTACTGAAAATATTTCAAAATACTGACGTATTTTGAAAAGCTGGTCAGTGTTTCTTTTCTGTGATATTATGTGGAATAAATTCTTTCCAGAGACACTCATCTCATTTCTCATTAGCAGAACGATTTCTAGTTATTGTATGTGTCTTTCTTATCAGATCTCTCCATCCCCTTCTTTGGTACTTTCTTTGATATCAGAAGAGGATGGTAGTAGACGCTCTTTGAATGATGCAGGAAGAGGATGTGACTTTATAACAGCCTGTGTTCATTACAGCATGAAAAGCCTGGTCACATCTAATATACACATTGTCTGCTAGCAATAGTTRTACTCTACTGAAGCCTTTGAGAGCCTGCTTCAGTGCTAACGTAGAAGTAATCCCTGTGCATGGTGACCCTGCATGCTTTGCCCTGCACGTCTCTCCCAGTGGTTTGCAGAATTGGGCCCACAGCATGTACTTTCAGCTGCCCACATTCTGAGCTGAAATCACTAAACACTTAGACTTTTATTTCTGTGCCTCTTAACAGAGAAGGAAAGAAGCATTTAAATCAAGGAGTAGGCACATGCAGTAAGGAGATGCATGTACTACAGAGGGGGAACTGAGACAAAGTAAAATCCCGCTGTGCTTGTCCTTTTTGTGGTACACGTGGAGAAGCAATGTTAAATCAGAAGAGTGAGGAATAATTAATGCTAGTTTGTAGGAGATAACTAAAGCAATATCACTGCAATTTTAAATTGCACAGAAAACCAACCGTGTAGTTGGGAGGTAAATAAATGTCTTCCTATGCTCTTCTCAAAGAATAGAGCAGTTTTGACAACTCGTCCTCTCTTTCAAATGTCACTAATTATTTAGGTGGAGGGAATGTTTGTTTTTTATGGACCAAGAAAAGCTGTTTTGCAAGTCTTGGATGCTGGAAGCATTGTAAAATGTGAATCCCACTTTATAATACATCAAAACATCCCTTTCAAAACATCGCTTCTCATATTTGTGAGGGGTCTGCATCACATACATAATAACAGTGTTTTCTGAATATATCAGGTGGAACTGTACATCACAATTTCTGTTCCCAAAATTAATTTATACGTCTGTTTGTTGCATATGTTTGAACACTTACCTTCCATGGAAAAGACAGTTTTGTCTGATGAGTATCTTCTTATATTTTGTCTCAGTCAAAGCCTTTCCTCTTAAAACCAACTGTGAAYCGTCAAAATGTTAATGTGGAAGTCAGCGGTATCACACAAAAGTCATTGTTTCATAAGAGAAAAGAGAGATTAACTTTAATAATTTAAGACAGTCTCTAAATTAACAAAGAGGGAGTGGACAGTGTAACCATGCTGTACCTTGATGGATGCCCTTTTCCCTTGTTTTTTTCTTTCCAGATTCATAGTGGTGTCACTCAAGTTTCAAAATCCAGCATTACCAATTGCCATCATTACATACAGCCCCACATGCCCAGAGCAAGACACTAAGGCTCATAGCTGCAGCTTTGAGGATGAAGAGCTTTTGTGTCAGACTACACCAGATAATTGGACCCCTGTACAACTCAGATCAAACCCTGACTTTTGGAAACGAATACTGTTTTAACCAGGAGTCTTGGGGTTGAGGAGGCATGCAGGTGATTACCAAGCACCAAATCCGAATATGGGTTTATTATCCTAATGAGACAAAGTAATAAAGAAGAGCGTTGTCAGATGAGAATTTTCTGTGTGTGAGTCTGTTCTTAACCCATCAACTTGCACAGCTCTATCCATACCTCCATACCTTCTCCAGCCTGCAATGGAGGTGCAGGGGTCTGGGCAGCGAAATACCATGACAGGAATCTTAGAATCATCCTGATTTTTCTTTTTTGTTGTCAATCAATTCATCTGTGAAGAAGCAGCAATACGGGAAATTACACAGTCAATATGTTACCTCAGTACTAAGAGAAGCTTTTAATTTGTTGTGCAAAAACACATTCTGAAAACTGATATTTTCTTTTTAGTTGAAAAGGACATTTGGGCTATTGACAATAAGATTCATATACAGGCCAAAATTAACAGTCCTTACAAACAATACTGTTGCTGTAGTGACAATACCTTTGCATTCCTGTCTGGTTGACAAGATGCTGTGACATCACATTATAGTTCCTTTACCTAAGGGAAGCACAGGCTGCCTGGTGCCAGCTTGGAATATTTTGCCAAGAGATCAAGTCATACAGATACAATTATAATGGTTTAAGAGAAAAAGAAGTATTTTGCCTTGTTCAGAAACACTATGGACCAGAGATTTGTTTTTGGAAAGGAAGATATGAATGGCTCACATTTTGGGGAGCCAGCCATATCCCCACTTTCTGAAATGGAGTCTCAGTGGTGWCTGGCTGTCTGCATCAAGAAGACAAACTTAGGAAAAAAGCAGGCAGGATGGCAGCCTCCCCTGATAGTTTTCTGCTCTTCAAGGACACGTACTTGGGAACTCTGAGGCAGTGAGCCAGTTTTCCATTTCAGCTTTATGTGCTGCTCCGTCAGTGCACATACAGTTTTTAAATGAAGGTCTCCACCTTGTCTGAAGGGCAGTAATTAAGTGGGGTTTTGGTTGCCCCAGGCAGCCAGATAATAGGAACTTTCCTAGCTTGATGAGCAGTCCCAGAGGATCTGTGCTTTTGGTGCCTACTGACTTGGCTGCTGCATTGCACTTGATATGGGGCAACCTTGCAAACCGCTCAGAAACGCCAGCGTCTGTGGCAGGTGGTGGCCTGCTCGCTGCGCCGTGTGCCACGGGAGGGGATTTCTACCTGACTTTGGGCTCAGTTGTTCAAGTGACTACCGGCATCCTTTGTCCCAGCAGCAGCAGCTGGCTAAGGATGCTCCTAAACTGTCTTCAGGTTTGGCTTTAGCGGCAGTAAGTGGAAGAGAAAAGACGTCTCTGTTGAGAACTGGTTTGGGGCTGGTCCAGAGACATGAGGCTTCCCCTGTTGTATGATGATCATTGCGTCACTGGCTCATCATAGCTCAATAATTTCATCATTAGCATAACATTTTAACTCCAGATTTCTAAAAGCAAGTTGTTTGGCAACGATACATGTTGGGGTGCACTATGTGCTGGAAGAGAGATAGGCCCTGAGGGCTGGAGAGAGASCCTCTTTCCTGGCCCCAGAGGTGATCCTGGGAGTGCATCCAGGTCACCGGGGATGGGCTGAGAGAGGATTGTGGGTTTCTGGACAGTGYTGGACCTATGGGAWGTGATAATTGTAGTTTGTGACCTTATAGGGTATTGTTTACCTGTTACCATAATAGGCAATGTCTGTGCACTACCCCAGGTGATTGGGGGACACTGTGGTGAACATCTTTCCTGTTTATATGATGTGATATCCTGTCAGGTGCTGGTATTTAGGGAATATTTTCCTGCACAATAAACGCTTTGCACTTCTCCATCTTGGGTGCGGAGTCATGCCCTTGCATGAATACTGCAATACAGTTATAAGGAGCAGTTACTTTCTGAATTGATTGTTTTTATTTTTAATTAAGTTAAATTGTGTTAATCCACCTGGAGATTATGAGATTATACTAATTGCACAGTGCATTGTTACAATTGAAATAAAAGTTCTAGTTAGAAAACTAATGGAGAACACAGCTGGAAAAAACGGCCAGCCAGTTTTGAGGAGGCACTGTCATAAAGGGGATTTGCTGATCTGTAAGGCTTATATTAATTTAACTTTGTAATGCAAAGGCATCTTGCCTAATCATCTTAAGTTAAAAAGAAATGGTAAAATAGTATTTTAAAAAAATTATTTCTTCTTTGGCATACTTAATCCAGCATCTGATGTTAAACAAAACTTCATCTGCTATCAAGGTCTTCATCCGTCTTATGCCAGTAGTCTGACATAAATGGCAGGGTAATGAGAAGAAAGAGACATGTCAATAATATTTAATATCTTATTAAGTTAAAAAACTAATTCATTTTCCAGGAATAAAACCAAAACAGCATCTAGGTGGACAGAAGTTTGTCAGGGATTCCAGAGTTACACATCTGCACTGATGATACTTGGGTGTTTTCAACAGGGACTGTGGTGAATTTGGAGATGCTACTGTGAGGCATTGTCAGTCTTGATATTTATTCATTGCAACATTTTTAAAAACCTGTATCACTGAAGCCTACACATTCCACAGAAATTCTTGTCCAATAATTTCAGTGAGCAGTTTGAATTTTGTATTAAAACAGAAGGAAGAAACCTGAATTCTCCAAGAGACAGAGGCAGGAAAGACAGTTCTGTTCATTACCCAGTTTAATTTAGTTAATCTGGTTTCTTATCTAGAGTTTTTTTCACTCTTTTTTTTAAATAAAAAATGTCCAATTGCTTCCACTTCACAGTATGAACCCTCAAGATTTATTCACAAAGCACAAGAGATGTTTTCCACATGGAGTTGCTTGAGGGATTATAGGGGAAAAAATGGTACTTTACTCCAATTAAGCCAGGCAGAGCTGAAGATAAAGGACTTCTGAATATCTGACTTAGTGCCTCATACTTTTAAACAGTTCTTCTCAACAGGCTGTAGAGAGAAACTTTTACATGGTATAAATGTAAGACTTTCTAAAACTGAGTGAAACAGTCTAAAAGTGCATAACTCAGGCCTTTTACATGATGTAGAAACTCATGTGTCTTTTTTTTCCCTAAAGAGGTCATATGGCAGGCATTACAATTTCAAAACAAAAATTTCAGACTGTTTATTTCATATTTACAATCAAGTTTTATTTACTTTTTTCCTTTTTTAGGTCTCTAATAGATCCAGTAATTGTGAAAATAAGTGCATAGAATAATTTTGCAAGACAACTTTTTAATACCTTAGGTCATTTTTTCATACAGTCATAAATCATTTACATTTGAAAAGACCTTTAGGGTGAGTCCAACTGTTAACCCAGCACTGCCAAGTCCACCACTAAACCACATCCCCAGGGGCCCCGTATACACCTCTAAATACCACCAGGGATGGTGACTTCCCAGGYCAGTTTGTTCCAGTCTTTGACAAACCTTTCAGTGAAATATTTTTCCTAATATCCAGTTTAAATCTGCCCTGGTCTGACTTGAGATAATTTCCTCTTATCCTATCACTTCTTACCTGAGAGAAGAAACTGACCCTGACTTCACAACAACCTCCTGTCAGGGAATTACAGAGAGTAATARGGTTCCTAATGAGCCTCCATTTCTCCAGGCTAAACACCCTCAGCTGCTCTCATCAGACTTGTGCTCCAGACCCTTCAACAGCTCCGTTGCTCTTCTCTGAACTTGCTCCAGCACCTCCATGTCTTTCTTGYGGGGACCCAAAACTGAACACAGCACTCGAGGTGCAGCCTCGCCAGTGCTGAGTGCAGAGGGACAATCACTGTTGGTCCCTGACAATCCTGCTGGTCACGCTGTTGCTGGTACAGGCCAGGATGCCATTGRCCTTCTCAGCCACCTGGGCACGTTGTCGGCTCTACTGAGTGCTTCAAACTGATTTAAGATCTAAAGTAAATCACCTGTGTTTTCACCTGTTTTTTTCTTTCCAAGGCTGAATTTTGCATTTGAGGCTATCTGAAGAATAGAAGTACGTTTTTACTGTCTTTCAGCATTCTATTAGCAGAGTGGGTAAAATACAGCATATACGTAGCTGCCAGCTGTTTTGATGGTTATGTTACCTAAAATTTCAACATTTAAATTTAAAATTAGGCCATGTGCTTTTAGTTCAGCAGAACGAAAAAAATGCTGACAAGATCCCTAATTAATTTACTTTTCCCTCCCTCTTTTAACAATAACTGCAGGAAAGAAAGTCAATACTAGAAATTCTTAGAAACATCTATTAAATAGTTTGGGGGGGGTGGGCAGGTTTAAAAGGGGACTTCTGTCTCCCATGTTCCTAAACAAAACTGGAAGGTTCAGGGCAGTTCAAGGRCTAGTGAAATGTGGTTTGGATTTCCAGTGTAAACCCTTTCAAGTACTCTCTGCTTAGTTAGTGTCTGTGATAGCAGTGTGCCAGGTCTGCATCCAGTYTGTACAGAAAACAAACGTCAGTACTGGTGGTCACTGCTTCTGGTACCTGCTAGCTAAGCAGAGCAAAAACAAGGCAGACATTCCTACAAAACTCTTGGATAACTTTTTCCAGTTGCCATGAATACTGATAATAAATTACAATTTTTTCCTACATGTAAGGGTCTTTCATTGCCAGGTTTGGGTCCCTGCTGAACTCGGTGCAAGGGAGTCCTCCAGCAGTACYTGTGCAGGTCTTATTAAAGCCAGGGCGGTTACAGAGAAATACTGGGCCCCTGAGCTTCCTCTGCTGTCTGCTGTGCCCCTTGTGCTGCCTTTCCCCTGTCCCTACAGCTGTGAGACCCCCTGCCTGCTTTCAGGCAGACCTGGGCTATGCCAACAGCCAGGGCAGAAAGTGTCAGTGAAAGGTGACAGACGATTCTCTCGTTGACCTAGAGATCCAATAATTTCTGAAAATGAACATGGCAACACTCGAAGACCCATTTCTCTAAATCTTCTAAAGGATTAAAAAAAAACAACCAGAAGAAAAATCTAGAGAAATGATCCAAAGTCCCCCTGTTGTAGATTAACTCTGTAAATGTATTATCATGTTGCATTTTCTTTCCTTTTAGATGGGCTGTGCTAAAGCATACAGGCTTATCAAATTACAAAAATGCAGTTAAAGAAATCAAATTCGAAGGCAAAATGAAGTAGCCTTTCCCTGCACTATATTCCTCTTACATAAAGGTAATATTTCATTGAAAGGCAATTTAAGAGCAAATTAAAAGATCCCTGTTTCTATAGGAAATAGACTGGGCTGTTGAACAGTCAGATTGATTTTCTAAACAGCACACTTTACATAAAACTTCCAAATGTGAGAGAAGAAAGAACTACAAGTACTATTTACATCCTAGTCGCTGCAAGAAGAGATCAGGGAAAAATGTGAATGCAACTGACGACAAGTTTTAGGAATTAGTCCTTAAATTTTCTGGGAATACATGAGACTGGCAAAAGGTGACAGCCTTGTTACCCCAAAGTGAGGCCTCTTAGTTTAACAGCATAACGTAGTCTATATATCACAAATAACTTGGCAACTCCCTTGCAAAATACTCCCATATTTGAAGTGTACAAAGTGGAACAAATTAGTTGCAAGTGACTCTAAGACAGCACCTAACCACTTTGGGACCACTATGCAAAATTTCTACTGACTCCAGAGATCCAGGATCAGGTCCGTAATGACTGAAAGGCAGCATGACTCAGTTAATGAAGAAAGATGATGTTGATTATTTTCCTCTGTGACAAAAAAATAGAAATTACWAACGTCCGCACTAGAAATTAAGGAAAAAAGAGCGCGATGCTTTCGTGGGCTGATACTAAAACCTGAGTAGGTGGTATTGCTGAAGTTGCCGAGAGCCAAGAAGCGCCTTTGGTGGCGGAGTAAAAAGGCAGCGGCGGGAAGGCAGCCCCGCGCCGGGCCCGAGAGCTCGGCAGCATCCCCCCGCAGCATCCCCCCGCAGCATCCCCCCGCAGCATCCCCCCGCCGCATCCCCCCATCCGCGCAGGGACCGCGCCACCTCCTGGCAGCTCCGCTCGCCGCACCCGGCCCGGCCGCCAGCGCCTGGCGCTGGGCTTGCTTTCCGGGCCTGGAAAGTGCCCTCCTCTTCCCTTTCTCCTTCTCSTAAACGTCCTTTGGCGGCTGCTTCCGACGGAATGCCTTCCGACGCCGTGACGCAGAGGATAGTACAGTGTAAGGCATTTTATCTCGGGCGAGGGACAAAGAAATGGRATTTTTTTTCTCTGTTGGGGAAGTTTGCTGAGCTGAACGCTGACCCAGCATCTGTTTCTTCTATTCAAGTCAATTAAACTGGAAGAACTTGGCGTGACTCTAAATAACATCACAATCCTGCTCCGCTAATCCCCAGACAAATGTTAAATATACATTTCTCCTCAAATTCCAAGTCGGGTAAATTCCATTTGAGCTTCCTCTCCTCAGATTCCAAGTTGGGTAAATTCCATTTTAGCTGCCTAATTTTTCCATAGCTATTCTCTAATGGTAAGTATTGTTTTGTAGAAACATCAGGGAAGAACAGATTCTGTGGGTTTTCATAGAAATAAATGCATTTTTTCTTGCGGAGGCAAATTACTTTTAAAAAATCCCATCAGCTTCAATTATTTGTTCTGGTAAGTAACCCTAAGACGCAGTAGAATGTGGTACAGATTTCATTCCCAAAGCAGAAATTCTAAGGCTGAATTATTTGGTAAATACATTAGGGACAAATGCTTTTTTTTCTGATTTCAGTCAGGAGGATTATATGGCAAGAGAGATACTTTATGCATCATTTCAAATAGGAGCCAGACCAGACCTAACCTTTCTTTCTCTTGAGTTCCTCTTGTTTCACGCTGCCGGGCTCCTCAAATTCTACTTATGCTTATATCAACCAATCAGTTTTAAAAAGTTCCTCTGTCGGTCTTGATCACCTTTCTCTGCTCTCATTGCTGCATTTTGAGATGTTAGGAACCCCTGGGGAAACACAGTACCTGTGCATGTTGCCACTAATTGACTTCCACATCGCTGTCTAGTGGTGCTGCCTACTCTTATGTGTAAGGACTGCATGAATGGATTGTTATTAACTCTCCTCCTAGCCAATATAGGCAGGAGATCTAAATAAAACTCAAATATTTAAATCCACTTGGGTAATTTGGGTTGCATACTCTCCATGTAAGTTCCCAAAACACATCTTTGCAATACTTATTTCTCGTTTACTTACCATCCCTCTTCTTTGGACCTTAATGATGTAAGACAAACCATTGGTCTGATTTGTGCAGTCCTAAAACGTAGCCATTGTTTTCAATTATTTTTCATGTTTTAGTCTCCGGTCATTTATTTTTTATGCTTAGTTATGCTAATTAGGTTAAAAACCTCTAGTTGTAAGCAGTATTTTTCTTTCACAGTTTAAAATTTATTTTGTGTAGGCTGTGACAATCCATATGTTTATAAATTAACAGAGTATAATATTCTAAATGGTCTAGCCAGAAGAGAATAAAACAATAATGGTAGGTATTTTTTGAATTTCATTTCAGTGGGAAAAAAAATCCTGTAAGTACAGAATGGAATTTGCATAGCTAGCAATTAATGAATTGAGTAGAGTAGAAAACTGAATACTGAAAAGATGTTTAAATAACATATTTATCCCTTTCATTAGACTTTCAAAATTGTTCTCACTGAGTCACGTAGACATGAATGGCTCTTTCAGCTATTGTTCCAAAAAAACATATCAATGAATCTAGTTTTAATCAAAGTTTAGGTGATGTTTGCATACAAAAATATATTTCCTGCTCAGGAAAACATTGCATCTGATAATGAACACACTAAATTGTAAAAAGTTTGATAACAGAGACAATTACATCTGAATAATGTTAACTCAGTATTATGCATTTTCGGTGTATTCTTAGCCAAGGTAGAGAGGTTTGATGAGGTAACTGGGTTGCTGCATAGGTGTATGCAAG
The DNA here is from genome assembly GCA_003713295.1 of Parotia lawesii. Classification (NCBI taxonomy): domain Eukaryota; kingdom Metazoa; phylum Chordata; class Aves; order Passeriformes; family Paradisaeidae; genus Parotia; species Parotia lawesii. The sequence goes on from RAHM01000031.1 coordinate 4,833,166, forward strand.
TCTAAATTGTATTTAGAACTCAGCCTTGCATTAATGCAAAGCCAGGTCACTTGAAAATCTGCTTAGAATTTGCTTGAAACAAGAGTTAATCTCCAAGATCATTTAAGATGAAGACTCATAACGAAAGTCAGAACTTTCTAGCAAATATACCTCTGTTATAATTTTGAATACAGAATCAGGCTTTGCAGACTTGCCCTGAAATGCTTTGTTTCCAGTYACCTGAGATCGAACAAAAGTTTGAGAAGTCCATAGTTCTCCTAAACTCACCAGTATCATGGATCATAATGCCATGGATCACCCACTTTTAAGACACATAATCAGGGTGAAATGCAAAGAATAAAGATAAACACAGGGACAAAATGTGTCAATTCTGCTCACATAGCAAATAATTAGATCAGGTGTGTTCATTTTTTCTCACATTCTTTGATCTGCATCTTAAAACTAGCAGTGAAGGCCTGGTCTCTCTAAAAGAAAAGAGTAAAATAAAAGAAATTTTTGAAATTATTTTGTTTCTACTGTCCCCAGATTTTGGAATCTCAGACATTGTGTGCCTCTCCRCGTGGTGCCAGTGGCTACAACTTTCACTTCCATGGGTACATCTCTCCTTGTACATGGGATTGGCTTTTTTCTCTACACAGACTTTGAAGTCCAAGTGTCCCTGAACAGAACTTCAAAGCCTTACTGTGCCAGGTGGGTTAGGCTGGGTTGCACATTTGCTGGAACTGATGGAAGACTGCCCAGTGACGTTCATGAGGCTGGGAAAAGRCCTTCAGCAATCTGCCTAAAGAAAAGCTGCAGGATGCATCTTCAAACATTGCAGGACTTCTCTTAAGGTAAAGGGTAAAATTTTTCAGGAGGAGAAGTGGAAATCAGCTCATGAATCTTGGGTCATTGAGGATACCACTGGAGGTGACAAAAGAACTCCATTCTCCCCATTTAATCAGTCTTGTATTTGTTAAATACACAGTGGAAAACAAATATAAAATCCCCAGCAAGACAAAATATTTTATCATGATTTTCTCATCACAACACGGTGCAATATTATATAAAGCTAGAATATGCTTACATGGATTATCTTTGTCTTATATCTTTTTTCTTTCTTAAAACTGAAACAGTTCACTTTTTTCCCCCCCCACATTAAAGAAAAAAACCCCAACTCTGTCATGACTGTTAGATTTCCAGGTGATACATGACATTTGACAGAGCCCTGTAAGGAAAGGCCAGAAAGCAGGCAGGGATTAATGACACTTTTGCCAAGTGATGAATTCTGCGGTCCTGGAAACCTGGCATTTTGCATTCTGTCAAGATCAGAGCTGTTTTTAAGCTGTTTAAGTTGTGATTATTTTCTCACATCTGTTTCCTTGAAAACTAATTGTAGATCTGAAGTTGCCTTTTTTAAATAATTCATAAAAACATAAATCCAAAGGAGAGTGGCAAAGGTATACAGAAACCCAGTGAAGTACAAAGAAAAGGGTCAAGTCAGCTGTAGTTATCTGAGCACTTCTCCGACTCCTGAAGTACTTAATTAGGCCCGTCTGACTGTTTGGCCCTGGGTTGATTTTTTCTTTCAAGAGAGCTGTTGACCTGGTGGTATATTAAAACACACTCAGCTGTAGCTTCAAAATGGTTACAGAAAACATTTGTAAATGCTGCTGTTTTGGCAATAGAGAAAAAATGTAGGCTAGCTAGTGAAACTTATGCATTTATAATTTTTTTTTTCATGTTACTGAATAGCCTTTTAGCTCTACCAATTACACAGATCAGCTAGACAACATCATTTAATGTAGGCAACAAAATGCCCAGAAGATCCTTATCTGTGAAAACAAGAGCTTCTCCAAGTTTTGGAGGGTCTCCCAACCAGGCAATTAATTGAACTAATTCAAACAAGCCTGTATAAAGTTTATAGCTTCTGGAATTATTGCTGAGCTTACAGAAGCATTTTAAAGATTACATCCTCAAAATTTTAGATCAATTATTTTACAGTAGGAGTAGATCTCTTGTTTTAAAACGCCTTTTTGTGCTGATCCATCGTTTTTCCTAATATAGGCTATTTTTGCAGAACTAATTAGTAACTTATGCCCTGGAGAAAATTCTGTCTGTTGGTTTGTCCTCTTCTTAGAAAAGAGAATTTTCATACTTTTATTCATTGGGAGAAAATCCCCTTCTGTGAAGACAGAAGGAAGGAAGATATCAGAAAGAAGAATTAAAAAGAGAAAAAAACCCCAAACCTACCAAACAACCCAGACTCAAGTGAGCTGTAGCCACAGCTGTTTTGAGAGGGAAAAGGGTTTCATCTTTTGCTTGTTTGCCAGTCCAATGCTTTCCCACTAAGAGCTGTTCAAATGAGCAATCCTGTGATTACTAACACCCTCCTCTTAATAATTTGGATGTGACTTCTCCCTTCTTCCCCTCAGCATGGTACCAAGCAGGCTCCCGTTTTATATTTTGTTGTTGAAAGGGAGGCTGTCAGGGTTGACATTCTGAAATATCCATCTGGCTCCTTAAATGCTATCATGTCTCTTTTGTTTTCCCAAGTCTCCGATGAGAAGATGTTTGTCACTTAATTGCTGCTGAGGATCACAGATGATGGTTTATAGGTTTAGGCAAATTGCAGGCAGCACTTTGTTAACAAACGGTGGAGCACAATGGTACTTCATAATTATCCTATAGAGCTCAATTGGCCCTTAACGGCACCTGCATGTACAGCATCAGGGAGCCTTGTTTCAACACAAAAGCTCCTTCTTGTTAATTAACCTGTGTGCACTTGTTACAAATGAAACCTATTTGTTTCCACTTAATATATTTGCAGCTAGTTTAAATATTCATTTATTATTATGCTTGTTAAGTGAGGAGTGGAGAAAAATAGTTTGGATCACTTTCATTAGTATGCATTGAGCTTAAAACAGATAGCAAATAGACCAATACGTCAAGTGTGTTCCTTTGTGCTTTCCTTCTTCCTGCTTTGTAGGTCCCCAAATTAGGCTAACAAAGATGTATATCCATTGCTGATTGAAATAATACAAAAGGAATGAAAAGTATAGGAGCCTCTGTGAAAAAATCAACAATTTCTCTGAAAGGGGCTTTGTACCAAATGACAAATATAACTCATTCTAGCTAAAAAATGCCTTTTATTGCACATTTAAAATCTGTATGTACACATACAGTTTTTATTTTTGTGTAAAAAGCTGTGAAATAAAACAGGATCCAGTGTATTTAACTGTTATGCCTTTATTCATGTAGTTCTAGCACAGATGCTCTTTAATCTTTAACCAAAGAGGTTACTTCTGTATTATCCTTATAAGCAAGTAACCTTTTCTTTTAAACTGATAGAAATTAGAGAGAAAATGATAGAAATTGTTGTGTGTTTATTAGAGACTATGAGTACATACAAAAGACCATTAATTCAAGTGCATAAAGAGATCAATAAACAGTGATTGTTGTTGTTACCTTGCATTTTTATAAAGACTATGCCAAATGCTTTTATTCCTGTTACTGGCAAAACAAATACATTGATTTTGATTATTTGTTTTTGCTTTTGAGTAGCTTTGTGGTCTGAATATTTTCAGTGATTTTTGAATGTGAATAGTCACACAAATAGTACAGATTGCAGAGCAGATGCAGCTGAGCAGTCAGTAAAAGCTTAAGTTTCTGCCTTCTTTTTGCTTGACTTTTCCAAGTTATTTCTAAAGGATATCACTGCAAGGGAATCTTATCCAGTACAGCAGAGCTGCTTCTGAAAGGAAGCACAAAGGACAGTCATCATTTCTTGATTAGCCAGTGTGAATCCTGAATAACCCCGTTTCCTTCTGAGTAATTTCTGCTAGCAGCACTGACAGTAGAATTGAGTCCAGAGAATTTGCCCCTTTGTCAGCATCAGCAGACAAACATATTACAGCTAGGTGCAGGAGGGAGGAGCAAAATTTTGGCTGCAGATGAGTTCTTGTAACAGCACGATGAACAATACCAAAAATACACTTATGTATTGATGTGAGTTGCAGTCTAACAGCTGCTGATCTATTGCTGTGATACTTCTGTTTAAAATTGGTCGAATAATGCATTTTAGAATAGGTTAGTACTGCCTCTTACCTAGAGTAATATATCTCATTTCTATCAATTCATCATGATCATATATTCTGGCCATTTTATTTAAAATTTCAACTTGCCAAGGGGAATTAATAACACAGAGAAAATTATAAGTCACTTGTATGGCGCACACTTAGTAGAGATAGGAGTCAATACAGCTCAAAATTGCAACAATTAAATGGAGAAAGGAAAACTATACATTGAGTTGTGTGTGTGAGTGTGTGCATGTGTATGTGCATGGTCATTTTATATGTATGCTTATATTTTCATTTATTTAGAAGGGAATTCAGTGTTTATATGACAGGTTCAGGTCAGAAAGGTATAAATATTTTCTAATCACAGAATAAGCATGAGGGATTTTGTAGCAGAGGAAGATTCAGCACCTCATCCTCTGAATCACATTGCTTTTTCCCCTAGTGAGAATATCTTTAAGAATCAAATGTTACTGTTCTCTTCTTTTAATCATGGTTTCAGTGCTGAGGCTTCCAATGTGTAAGTGCAGAAAAGGGCCCTGTGATGCATATGTGTTTTGTAGGCTATAGATGGCACTAAATCAGCAGCCACTTTTGGTTACTACTGATTTGCAGTGGATTTCAATAGTTGTTTAGAAGTGAAGGTGCTTATCAGGTCAATGAGCGTTCAAAGCCCTAATGAACTCTCATTAAAACGTCTTTCATCTTCCAGGGCTCCAAAATCATTGCAAGTCTCCAGCATGAGTTCTTTAGTTATTTCCAAAGCAGGTGGGAAACAAAGGCATTATTTTTTGCTGCRTCTGTGTTTTTGTGATATTCTCCTGCCTCCTGGCAATTTGTACAGTTACAAAAGCATGGAAGATGGTGCTGCTACCAGCTTATATGGCATTTGTTTCTCTCAGCTCCACAACAGAATCTGAGAGAAGCAAAACAGCACAACTTCCAGCAGTTAAAAGTATGTCTACCACTATCACAGCGAGCTGTATTTTAGACCCTTTTCATCTCTCCCAAATGCATCCAGCTAGTGAGAGCTTTCTCAACCCCTCTTTAGATATACTTTTGCACAGTCCCTAGACTACATCACTGGGCTACAGCCCTCTGTTTTTCACCTGTGAAAAAGCAGCAAATCCAGCCATATTTAGTGCCTGCAAGGTTGCTTCTTCAAAACAGGGCATTATTTATTCATTGCAGAGTACACATCTTTCTGAGAAGGGAGATAAAACAGTGGAAGGCCTATTTCTGAATCTTGCTTATTCCTGTGAGTTTTGTTAACTTTTTTTTTCATAGTGGACACCCCTTTCCTAGCCTAGGAGGTACAGGCAGTTGCAGCATTCCCTAGTTTCCCTACCTCCCTGCAGCTTTTTCTTATAAATAAACACTCCCCAAGCCACCCTTCTTTAGCCAGGAATTTATTTATTTTCTAAACAATTTGGTTTTCTTTTTCTCTGAGGCTTTGGTCAGGCAAAACACACCTGTTAGCCTGGCTGGAGACAAGCAGGTGCCTGTCTCATAGTTAATAGTTTGCTGCCTTCTTCCTTGTTACTTGGCTTTTCTCTGGAGATAGCTCATCTCTGCCGTTGTTTTGCTTCTAGCTTGGTTTTACCCTAGAAGCCTCTTTGATTTAATTCTCTGTAGTCAGGTGGAATAACACCAAGTTAGAAAATGTAGGTACCTACTGCATTCAGAGAAAATAATACTTCTATCTCTCTCATTAATCTCAGAGGAGTTTATGACTCAGAAGATAAAAGAAGTGGAAAGCACTTACGTTAAAGACTGTGTTCCAGAAGGGGATTGTAAGGCAGGATTTTTGCTAAGATGAGGACCTGCTATCCCCTACATAGATCACTAGTATGTGTTCCACTACTGATGGGGCATGTGAGCCTTATTTTTCATCTTTCTTGCTTCAGATTCTGCACTCCTAGACCCCTCCTCAAATGTCCATACCAAGTTGTTTTCTACTGTGACGAGTGGTATTTTGCTCACCTACATGCTTTTTCATACCTTCAGCATATGGAGCTGTTTACATCATGTTCACTGCTATAAGCAGTGGTAAAACCTGTCTAGGTATCTATTCTGCCATGGCCAATCCGAGCACGTCCACAGTCTCATCTATGTGCTTCCTGTGTGCACCAACCTTGCTTTTACTTTAGGAATCATATATACTGTGTCTGTTTTAAGCATTTTCCAGCCGGTAAGGGCTGCCCAGCTGACACTGACCAAGGAAGAATCTCATGACAGGTGGTGATGCTGTGGCATTGTGAGTCATTGAGAGGCTGGAAGAGAGMTAAAATGCTGCATATCTCATTATTTGCCAGCTTTTTTAATGACATGTATAGCCCCTACCCTCGTGTGCTGCTGCATGCGTCCAGGAGTCAAATTTCTTTTATAACAGCACATGCCACTGAAATGTGCAGTCACCGAGGTTAGRATTTGAGTGGCCACTGGGAAGTGTGCTCCATCTTCTTGCAGAACTTCTTAGAGGCACTAGACACTGGATGGGAAAAGTGCCCCCTAGATTTCTTCTGCTATCCCATGAACACAAACATAATCCTATTATTAAAATTGACATCTCTCTCTGCTCCAGATGGACTTTCTTTACTACCCTACTCTAATAGAGGTCTTGGTCTTAAAATCTATATATATTCTGTTGGTATGGGGCTGCCCACATACACACAATATATAGAGATAAAAGTGAATGCTTCCACAGCTGGATTCACTGCTGGTGAGCTTTCYTATAGTATAGAATTAATTTTAGAAATACAAAATTCGGATATGTAAGAGCTTGAAGTGAAATCCACAGAGCGATGTTCTGGATTTAAACCCCTCCAAAGTATCAAACAATGTTAAATATTTCATATCAACAGTGTGATCAGATCAAAAACTACCAGAGCTGGTTTACGGGGGGTCACACTGCCCTTGTTGGCTAAACTGAAACGTGTAGAAGAGGAATGTGTTTTTTACCCCAGAAGCTCAAGGCCCTGCTCAATGAAGGGCCAACATCAGCCTGAACTCACAAGATAACTGCATTATATCCCTTTCAAAAACCAGTCTTTCTTGCAAAATGTCTTCACAGTGCTGGTTTCCTGTTCGGTAGCTAGAAGACCCACTTTAAAGAAGATGTGGATTTAATTYCCCTTTCATTGGCAGAGGTTCAAACCCACCGTTCCCACCCCTCAGGGGACACCCTAATCAATGAGCAACCATCTGTGAGGGGGGAGGGGGGAGGGCTTCCTCCACTTCCCTTCCTGGTGTCCTCCCACTACACTGGAAGAAGATGTCACGGCTAATCGGGCTCAGTAGCTAAATCACCCACCTGAGAACAGGGGAGATTCTGGTTCCCCCTCCTGGCTCAAAGGCTGCTTCTGCAGCAAGCAAGATGCACTTCATGTGGATAAGTTTCCACACCTTTAGGTACATGAAGAGCTGTGAGCACAGAGACCTCTGGGTGAACACCCACAGATCCATATTGATGCATGCAAGGGCACGTGTATGTATGTATATGTACAGACATGAAATTAACACCCTTGAATCTTTTTACATGTAGTGAATATGACAATAGGACCACTAGATAATAATCCTATTAAAAAATGCCAGTAAAACTGTTTGTGACCAAAAAAAGTTATTTGGTTTTCTTAAAACATCACTTTTGCACAGAAAAAAAAAAAGACAGAAAATAAAATGTCAGGTTTTGATTACTAAAGACTGGAACACGATCTTGTTTTGCAGTTGACATGGCAGAAAAAAAGACTGAAATATTTTGAAAAAAGTAAATAAAAATATATGTTTTTAGGGAAAAAGTGTGTATGGATGAAGACTATATTTTTGTTAGAAAAGGCATTACTTATTGAAGGTAATGTCATGAAATTAACTGTGGTGTATCTTTGGGAAACATAGGAAATCTGACGTGCTGAGTTGTTGTTTTGCCTATAAAGTCCCAGAGACAAAACACTGAGAGTTGGACAGAATAGGCTTTAAGCCATGATATGTGACTCACTGTTGTGTAATTTGGTAATTTCCCTCCCAAAAAACACTAGAGGTGAAATGCTTTTAAAAGAATTTTGAAACAATTATAAATATTACAACTGTAGGAAATGGTTCTAACTTTTCTAGTACCTCTTGGTGATCACATACCTCATTTCTGGGTATTAACCTACCATAATGAGGTTTTGTTAACCCTTTGTACAGCTGAGTACCATGACTCTTCACGCACCAGCTTGGACTGTCACATGGTTGACTTAGCACCAGTGAACACTTCACAACCACAGATTCATTTTCCTCAATTTGTTAAGTGGCTAATTATAAAGGTGCACAAAAGAATTGACACAAGGGAAGGAGACAGCCACACTTCTGTCAGCAGCCCCATGAGGCCTGTACAAGTGTCACTTGTAAAACAGAGCACAAATTAAACAATGGCTATAATAAGATCTAGGGGCTGGTGGATAATGAAAGAAAACTTCCTGTGTAGATGCAAAACAGACACTAAATGGGTTGTTTTTATGTTTGACAACAGGGCCCTTATGTAACTCTTCATGAATTCCGAGTCTGCCGTTAAGGTAATGTTCTTGGACTAGACTAGATGGTAACAAGCTAAATAAAATGACTCCTATTTATTTTGTGTCTGTGACTGTGATTTCCAATTTAATTTCCATACTGTAGTATATMAATAAGATTTTTTAAAGCAGAGTACCATGCATGCACTCTTTCCCAAATAAGYAGATATTTAGGAATTTGCTAGCAGATATGCCTGCAAAATGAACAGTATTGTATTTTAAGAACAAACGCAATCAATGGGATAACAAATCATTCACTCTATCTACACTCATCAGCTCCTTATTACAAATAGCTGAATTTAAGCTAAAGAATAAATTTAAGCAGCAACCTTTTCCTCAGCTGCAAGATTTCTATACAGTAAATTGGACTTTATTTTGTTGGTTTAAGTATTTAATGAAGTGGAATGAAAGTCTTTTTTGTGCATGTGCTGTTTCTCCCTTTCAGTATAATGCTGCTACTCTCTATGCATAGTGTTTGCATCATTATGTAAGACATTTGCAAATATGGTATGGTGTGTTTGCCTATGGGAAAACCCTCTCTTCTAATGTATTCATGAAAGATAAATTAACAGTGCTTTAGGTATGATAGAGAGATTCATAGTATAGTCTATTATAATGCTGATATTAAAAAGCAAGCTCATCATTTAATAAGAAAAATGTTAATCTTTTACAATCATGGCAATATGTTTTATTTCTGAGAATGCCTCCCCTCCACCATTGTCTTTTTATCAGTTATAATTTTAGTTTACCATTTGTATTAGGCTGATATCTAGATAACAGTCAGGACACCATTGTGCTGACACTGTACAATGACAGCATCCCTACCAGAAATATCTTTGTTTCTGTTTTCTTTTTTCTTCTGAGTTTCTTTCTTCCCTTGATCTTCCCCTTTTTTTCACAGTATAGACCCCAAGCACATCTCCTCCAGGATGCTGATATGATACTTTTGCCAGTCTCAATAAAAAAAAAAAAACAAACCAAAAAAACCAAAATAAATCCTCAACAGCAGGTATGAAGCAATTTTCTGCAAGATGATGCAGTTCCTGATTTTCTGCAGAGGCCTGATTTTCAGGTGACAAAATTTAGGTGTTCTCTGGCCACCGGGTCAGAAATGCTGGAAACCCGCCTGCAGGAAGCTATGTGTCACAGTCACATCCTGCATTGATGGTTCTCTGGCAGATACACTGGTTTCCTTGGCTCTGTCTACGCTCTTGTACCAGCTGAGGCCTCAAGTTGCACTGTAGCCCAAACTACCCAGCTGTCACCACCATGTTGATTCCTGTGCCCACCGTAGTCCAGAGCAGACCTGCTGCCCTCTCCAGCAAGGATGCCCAGACACAAGCTCCCAAATCTTACATTCAAATACACTGACACAGGCAACCCAGAAGCCATTAGTTTCAGCTACTTCACTCCGAAGAGTAGAAACCCACCACAGCAGAGCTACCTTGCATTTCATGGAGACCTACAGTGGAACAAGGACAAAGGACTACACAGGAGGATTATTGTGGGCAAGGACAAACAGAAATCCAAGAGACTGAATCCTTTGTCTGTCTTTTCACATGCAGGGTCCTTATCTATTTCTCTTTCTTCTTCCRTATGTATCTCACTGTCATATTTTGGATGCTTGCTGGTACCACATCTCTATATCCATTCTGTCTCATGCTAGTACTCCAAATTTCTCATTCACTTGTTTTTAATTTCATGTAATCTGCACCAATTTCCTGCACATAATCCCCTGGGTTATGTACAACAGTCAGCAAGAACATCCTCTTTGGAAGTACCCTGCAGTTAAATATGTTTTCTTATTGAAACAGAAAGATTTAGCAGAAACTGTTGGTATCCATGATATTTTTTTCATTCRTAGATTTGGACTCACAATCTGTATCTGAGGAGAGAAGCAGATTCAGGACCCTGTACGGGTACAGCCAGAACAAACTGTTTCACCCCACATGCTTTGGAGACAGCCTATGGAAGGACCAAAKGTTTCTCATAGCACACCAAGGCACTAGTGGGTTATTACACATCCTGACCTGGGAACTGTACTAACACACTTTCTCAATTCACAAATTCCTGAGATGTGAAGAACTTCAACTTTTTTTGACTGAGATCCTGAACACCTTTGTAAGTGTGTTTTCTTCCTGCATTTCACTTATGACTGTTGTTTCAGAAAAGGAAGAGCATCATGCTTCACAAGCACACTGGCCCAAACATAATTGTTAAAGAAAATATAGAAAGACATAGAAGAGAGTCATTCCAAATTGATTTTTTCATCTTCATATTGTACGTGTTCCTCCCTGTCTTCCSCTGGTTCCTGTTTCTTCACTGTCTGAGACTTGTCGTTCTCTTGTCAATAACAATCCTGAGTAATAAAGATAGAAAATCCTTAGAGTTTGCCTTTTGGTTCCTCATCCTGTCACCTTTTCTAACGTCATACTGATGTCTTTTTGGACTTGTTTGATAGACCTTCCTCACTTGCCAAAGAAGTGACAAAAGTCTGAGCAACCTGATGTGTGAGTCTGATTTTCAAGGATGCAAGTCATCTTAACTCCTGCTAGAGCATGCTTTAAGGGAAGGTCATCTTTCCCTTAGAAGTCGAGGTCAACATGATATCCCAGCCTGGGTTTAGCTATAGCTAACAAAGTCTTAAATCTTCGGGTACACGGAAGGTTTTTCACCTGATACTTTGTCAAATATTGAAAGAGAGCTTTTTGAAGTAATGGAATTATTGCCATGACCTAGTGTGGCAATTTTACTTTTTATGCCAGGGCAAAAAGGKCTTAAGGAGTGCAGGATGATAGCAAGTCTTGATTAAAAGCCTACACTAAAAAGATTTCCAGATTTATTCTGCAATTTAGAGTAATGATCAGTATATATTTTACAGAAAAAGGCACTAACCCTCAGCTTCCTGTTTTTCAAGATAGATCGTATAATAACTGAAATTTTTAATTAAATGTGTAGTTGGATAGATGTAGACTGCATGTAAATACACAGACCTGATTCATGCAATTAAAATGCTTGTCAGAGGAAAGAAATTTTTTATCATATATAAAAACCTATTTAATAAAGTTCATGTTTGCCTTTAAAAAAATCTTTATATACGATTTGGCGTATAAACTGAACTCCAGTGGGACTAGAGGGTCACTGTACAGAACTACAGGTGGAAGCACCTGGCATGCCACAGCTATCAAGGGAAGTAATTCTGAACTTCGTAGACAACCCACTATCACAATTTCATAAGCATACCTGATACATAAAATCAGTTTGATATCTGCCTAACCATTTATAAGTGGGGTCACTTGCATGACCATCAACATGCCTGATCACCCTAAATGGATGCACAAATAATTGCCCAATCACTTCTGCACATCGTCCTGAACCTTTATAACATTAGGAATCGGGAGTATGAGTTTTTTGTCTAAGTGAATATTCACTGCCCTAAGTTACATGGATTAATTTCAGCTTTGTATATACATTCAAAATAAATGAATTTGCATTTTTAAAAGGTAAAATAGTCAACTTCCAAATTAATAATACTTCCATTAAAAATATATTCCAAATATTCTCTGGGTAGCATTTGAATTTGAAGCCATCATTAATGGATTCTGTTTCAGCTTGGAGTCTTTTTTTTTTGCAATGTCTATCCTATTCATTTTAAATTTTGAGCATAGCAGTGCTTCCACCACTATTTGAACCAAGCTATTATTAAGGGATTGAAGTTTTCTGGTGAATGAAGAAGTCCAACTGCTTTTCATGACAAAGTTGGTAATTAGAAGGCCAATTTAATGGTGAATCAGGCAGAAATATTCAAACCATGACAAATTACTTTAATAATACAGCTTGCAATGCTTGAACAGAAATAAATTTCACTTCTGAAACTCTCGCCTTTTTCTGCCTGCCTGGAAGATAAAACTGTCCAGGAGGTATTTTGTACCCTTTATTCAGTAAAGCTTTTACTAGAACTTAAGCAGGCCAAATAGCTTGCAAATGCAAAAACATTATTCAAGTTCTTATGATTTTTTTTACCTGAAGGTAGGCTGTGTTGAGAATTCTGTATAAGTCAAAGATTTATTTTTTTACATCCTGCTTAAACACTGCAATAGTGTTTTATTGTTTTATCTCTGACTTGAAGCATCAGCAGTAGTCCACATTGACTTCAAAACTGAAAGCTAATTTCAGTGTTTGTCATAAGTTTGTTAAGGCCACATGCATTCCACAGTTTGAAAAATTTCATTATTCTGTCCATGCTGGGGCTTCGTAATTGGATAGTAAGGATGTTCAAAGACTAATTTAGTGAATTGCACAATATTTTAAATGGAATTATGCAGGTTTATGGGGCCTCAGGGGATTGAGCTAGGAGCCTCTTGAGAAAATCTGTTTATCAGTAAATGATATTAGCAGCTTTCACCTAGCTTTTGTCTTCATTAAATTGCTGCTCTTCCAATTGAGGGTCACATCTGAGGACTGCCTTGATAATTTGTCATTATTGTCTTGTTTATTGGAGCATAAAGTTGATACAGCAAAGGTTGTGCAGTTTATATACAATGTGCAAAGAAGTTTTACCTACCAGCCCTGCCAATCTTTTATCATAGCAAAACATATCAGGACACAAGAAATTGTAACTTGTCCAGTATTCTAATATATTCTAAATCAGCATGCCCCCTGTATTTAATTTCCTAATATTTTCTAATTGAATGCAACATTTTATACTCCAGGTTATATCAGATTGTGTTGTCTTTCCTTCTATCATTTTTAACTGATGGTCTAAATATTTCTTTTTTTAAAATGAAGCAATTTTTTTTTCTGTTCATGTGCCCCTTTTCCAATCCTCTGGATTTACCCTGGTGTAAATGTGACCAGTGTTTGTCCCATCTATTGAATTTAATTTCCCATAAAATAGTGCATGCAGCAGACTTGGTCTATATTTTAAAGCACAAAGGCCACATTCACATTATTGTTTACAGTATAGAATTTCAGTAAAAAAACATTTCAATGCTTCTATTTATGGGAAGAATAATTGTAGATCCTGGCTGTATAATCCAATTATTTTTTTCCTTTCATGTTACCAGCACAGTAGAAAAATTGTAATTTCTCTAACAGTAACTATAGTTGAGATGCATCAATGCTATAGTCTATATAGATTGAGAGACTATTGTCCAGCCTTAGTCATGTGTCTTTGGGCCTCTTGCCAATGAACTATGTATCCTTTCAAATTCTATTTATGTGTAGGGATCATATACTTTCTATAACATGTATGAATTAGGCTTATTTAAACCACTCGAAAAGGCTTGGCAGAATCGCTACATTTTTTATGATTAAATCATCCTGCAGCCTAATGTGGGAGTGAAAGACCACTCTTCTGGTTATATTTTATACTAGTTTCCCAAGTAAAACTGAAACTTCTGAAGTGAAAATTATGCAAGTTTCTACCTAAAGCATTTAAGTGTGGGATAATTTGGGGAGGGGGTTGTTTTTTCCTAAGAACCAGTCATAAAAAAATACATATTTTTATTTTTTTTAACTAAAAAGAAAGTACATTCTTGACAAGCACCAATCTTCATCAGTAGTTGCATACAACCACATCAAATGAAACCCTTCTTACTGAAAAACTTTTCTTCCTAAGAAACTGTACCTGGAATGTGATTTCAATATCAAAACAGATTTTATTGTTTTATGAGATTTCAGTGTACAAAGCAAAAGGCTTGAGCCTCAGTTTTACATTGTTATGAAGAGGCTTCAGATGTCAAAATAAACTCAGGGAAAAAACTTAGTCCCTATTCATGATTGGATGATCCAAGTAGATCCTTCAGCCTGAAGGGTTAAGCTCAACTGCTCTGGAGACATTATGGCAAAACATCCTATGAAATTTCATACATTTCTAAATGGAGAATCCCAAATTACCACACCAGTTGGTAGGTCACACTTTCTTGTCATACATAAGTGCTTTGTGCACCCTGGCCACAAACCATCAGTTCATCCTTTCATCCTTTCTCTTTTTGTCTTATTATTCCATGCGCTGTTTTCTCTCCCTGCATGATCACTGTTCCTTGAGACACTCACATTTTATATCCCCATTTACCCTCTCAAATTAACTCAATGTGTTTTCCCAGCTTAATTTATTATACCTCTCAACCCTCTGTAATCTTTGCCATATCATTTCCCTTTCCCTACCTACTCTGGATGTTGCCCAGAAAATGCAACAACTTCTGTGGAGTCAATGTGCAAATTTTAATAGAGCCATAAAGGTGAAGATTGCAGCTAAATGGTTGGACTCAATGGTCTTAGAGGACTTTTCCAATCCTAATTATTCCATGATTCTATGAAAGTGCTGCTGCCTGGATTATATCAGTAATTCAATGAATATTTTTAGTTGTTTTATATGCTCCTGTGCACAATTTTATGTCTTTCAACATTTGCTGATTTTGGCTCCTTTCCATGTCCTGTTCTTGAGCTGTTACAGAACCAGCCTGAGCAACTGAGAAAACTATTTAAACTCAGCTACAAGGTGTGTCTTACTTATTTTGAGTGGGAAAACCTCTTGTGATCGAAAAAATGTGAATAGCAACAATATTGTGGATGTGAGATCCTGAAAACGTAATCTGGTACAGATTCAATAAAAAAACTTACGGGAAAATGCAATAGTTCCATTATCCCTTTATTTGGAGGAGAGTAAAACCAATTCAGGCAGTTCACATTTTTGTGTTTTCAAAGAGAACTGTCTCTCTCCAGTGACTACAAGAGGAACTGCATTGCATGCACTTTTACTAGGTAGCAGCTATAAAACCCTTAGTAAGAGGTTAGCTGGTCCAGATCCTGTTTATTGTTTCTGCAGCTTTTCCTTTCTTCTGAGACCAGAAGAGCTCCTTCTCTATTTTTCTGTCTTGATGAGGTATCCACTTTAGAAAGTGGGAAAACAAAATGGTCCTGTTGCCCAACAACTGTTTATGGGCTATGCAGCAAGAGTCATTGCATAAATGACTGCAGTCATGGCAACCTAGAGAAAGTTAATCTTCTTCCTCCATTTTACCTTGATTTTTGTTATCACTGGCAGCAGGTTTCTTCTGCCTTTTGTCTGAGCTCCGATGTCATCAATTTTAAATGGTGCTGAATTTTGCACACTTGACTACACTGAGTAACACCTTCCACAAGAGATAAGACCTGGTCAGGAGCTGAGGAGGTCACAGAACCTGTTAGGTGTGAGTTCCCCAACCATCACACTTTGAAGATTCCTCCAGTTTGCTCTTAGAAGAAAAAAGACATCCGGTTATTTTTCTCATAAGGGACTTAAGGAATTCAGGATAAGGAGTAAGACAGTGGTCTCAGGAAGCCTCAGTCACTTCATGGTGTAGGTTGTAGATTTTCCTGAGCTCTGTGCTGCTGCAGGAATCAATGCATGCCTGTCTTCTTTGCCCACAACTTTTATGAGAGGATGCTCACGCAATTTTGATAATACATCTTGCAATGGTCAGAAATACATGTGTGGGGCTTCAGTGCAAATGATTTTCTTGTCTTATTACAACTAAGCTGAAGTATACATTATGTTTGTTTTTCATGTGTGAAAACCATTCTGATATGTGGAAAAAATATTTTTAATAAAAAGGAAAGAAATACTAGACTACCTGCAAATGTTCTGAGCACCTGAATGTGAGGTGTTGTAGTGAYACATTAGGGAAAAAAAACATAAAACTTCAACAATTGGTTTGAAAGAAAATTAAAATGTTAAAGAATTTAAATATGAAAGTGAGTTTATCATGGAGGAAAAAGTATAAACTTATGTCTCCCAAATGCAGTAAGGGCAACTAAGCCATTGTCAATAGAAGGACACACACTCGTTCTCTGTGTTAATCTGCTCTGTGTTTACATACGTATTTTTCAATTCTCAGGGGACATCAAAATGGTAATGATTTCTTATTTTTGTAAACAAATGGAAATACAGCCTTTCATGACAGCTGTTACTTCAAAAATGATCTAAAATATTTATGCAAATTACAGATTTAAAGATCTTTTCACTGACGGTGTTTTCCATTCTTGAGAAAGATCCTGACAATTAAAAATAAAAACAAAAAAAGCATCAGAACCATGACTGTTATTGTTTAGTCCATGACAAAGACAGCTGTACATACCCTTACTGTGAGCCGCTTTTATCTGAGCAACCTTGCTTAGTGAAATTGGACAATTTATCACCCCGGTGCCTGCAGCAGTGTGCACTACATGCAARTGATTAGTTTGCTGCTTCAGCTACCAGCTTTGATACACCTCTGAGAAACTCGAAGTCTGAATGAAAAGGTCAGCATGGAGCTTAAACTAACTCTCGGGCACCAGATGGCCCAGGGGGACAGGGAGTGGGCTATGGTGTCTCTCTCAGCAGGAGTTGAGGCCTGGGGCATCTGAATGTTGCTCTGCCCAACAGCCTAGAAAAGGGGTTCTGATGCCCTCTGGCATAGAAGGTAGAAAATATGAAGTCAGGCACCTACATGAGATGTTCAGATGCCCCACATGGTCCACTGACCTCCTGCATTTTATCCGTTTTCTCCCCCTGTAACTGYGTAAGCTAATGAGAAGAGCCATGTCTCTAAGTTAGACATTAACACTGGAAAGAATGAATACGAGCTTCTGGTTGTGATTTCTGCACTTAACCCCACAAACCCCAGGAATCTGATAGATCTGAAGACCACAGTCTCTTTTGAGTCTTGCCCACTGCTCAGGCTAGCTCGGCARACTTGCGCTTTCAACACTTGCTGTGTGAATATGTGAGCAAAAGGTGTCAATCCCCAAAGCTTTCATATCCACCCAGTTMAATTACACAATGCAAAACTATGTATAACCATAATTTTTAGGATGCAGCCAGCCTTATCTGAGTTGAATAAATCCTTCACAAGTCATTGTACTTTTAGAAGCTCAAGACAAAAGTCCAGAGAAGGCTTTGCTCTGCCAGAATACCAAAAAAATAACTGGAATAATAATTCTGGTTGCCTTTGAGGGGTAACAATGGAAGGTCTCCTTGCATCTGATAGCACCAGTAGTTAGACTGTACACAGCTGGAAAGAAAAGAAGGAAAAATAGAGAATTTTGATCTCTAGCTTCTAGATAAACAGGAATGAAAACCAGTACTGGTGCAATTTGGCCAGCAAGTCAATAGAGGAAAAGGGGAACTTTTTTTTACCTGAAACTGAAATAGTCTTAGAGTTAATAACCATTTAATCTCGTTTAAATAAAAACAGCAAAAGAGAAAATTTTTGACTGTAGCTTGAATGGTTATCCAACATGCTGGATCCACGCCCTTATTTTGCTGGCAGCATAGGAAACTTGGACTTGAATCTTCAGATGGTTCTGCTGGGCTCCTAAATTCTAGGCACTGCTCAGCTGTTTGCTTGGGGTGGCTGCATCCTGTGCCAGCTTCCTGCCTGTTCACCAGTGAGTGCTCGGAGTTTCACAGCACCTTTCTTACAGACACAGTTTCAGTGAGGGGGTTTCCCAGCTGCTCATTGCAAGGTGGTCTGCAGCTTAGATTTCTGTTTGCAAGGGCACCCCTTTCTGTTTTGGTGTGTGCACATTACTCAATTTGATTTCTTTCCAGAACAACTGCCTGGATAATTTTTGGGTAGTAAGCTAATATTGCATGTTTGAACTTAGCCAGAACATTCTGTTACTGAAAGCTTTTTATCTTCTTCTTTTTTTTTTTTTTTTTTTGTCATCCTAAACAGTAAATCTTACAACAAATTTCTTTAGATCCAAAGTTTCTTTGTGAGATGTTATATGTAAAATACTTGATTCTGTTGCAGATCTTTAATGTTTCCATACTTAGTTTCATTACAGCAGGAAATTTCTTTTGAATTCTGCTCTTTAGAAAAAGGAAGTTTTAGCCCCTTGAAGACCCAATAAATTACTAAAACAGGGCAATTTATGATCTTCATGCATCTCTGCAAAGAAAATTCTCCCTGCAGGTAGACTCAGTCTGTCTAAGATTCAAAGATATTAGAGGCAATTTTATGAAAGGGATCATTAATTATAAGACATGAAATTTTAATAGGAGGCTTCTTTTTCCTGATATCTTGCATGAGCCAAGATCAAAGTAACTCCTGTATGTTGACCTAGTAAGCATGATAACTGAGCAGATCAGCTTCTCTGTCTGTCCTTTTTAACCTCAGAAAAATCACAGAAGTGATGTGTTTTAGGAGAAAGTGCACTTCAGTGTCATATATGTAATCACAGGAGATGGAAAAAATGCTGCTTCTTGTTCCCGGCAGGAGAGAACTGGGTCCAGCCAGGGATGTTTATGTGCACTTGTCATGACCAGAATGAGTGTTCTGGGTGCCTCATCAAAGATGACCAGGGCTTGCATGCTGCATGGCCAGCTTGATAAGATGCCCARCTGTACCTACTCCGTTTTAACAGGGTCACGTGAACTATTTTCCTTCCATATAACACCAGACACAAACCATGCTCCAGTCATTAATTAACCCCACTGTGATAATCCAACCTTAGCTGCCTTTTCTGCATGCTTGTGCTCAAATACACACAGTTTTTAAACATTAAGGCTGAGACCAGAAGAGATTCATATCACTCTGCGTCAATGATCTTTTCTCTTCATTATTGGCTGCTCCTTCCATCTTTATGTCATCTGAAAACTTTATTAGTCATGATTTGATATTTTATTCCAGATCATTGATAAAAATGTTAAGTAGAAATAAACCCACTGGAATTTAGCTCAAAATGCACTCGGTCAACAATGATTAGTCATTTACAATTACATCTGGAGAGCTATCAATTAACCTGGTTTCAATCTATTTAATTGGTGCTATATAACATGTTGCTCTAATTTCATAATCAAAATGTCACAAGTCACCAAGTCAAATGTCTCGCAGGAGTTTTAGTGTATTATATTCACACAATTACCTTTAGTAGCTCAACTCCTAATCACATTATAGAATCAAGACCAAATTTCCAAGAGCCCATATTGATTTGCATTAATCATATTATTGTGCTTTAATTCTTTGTTAATGAAGTTGAATATAATCTGTTACTTTGCACAGAACAATAAGTCTATTATTATCCTAGGCCTTTACTTTAGATTTTCTTCTACAAATTCTGATCTTCAAAGTAGTTTAAGAGCTATTGAAAAGACAGCACCTATGGCTCRGGGAGATGCTTTTTTAGAAATTTTCTATTTCTTGCATGCCAGTCACCTGTTGATTTATTGTTGATTAATTCTCATATCTGTGTTTTAACTGACTTGCTTCAGCACTTGAGGGTGTTTCATCATCCTCTAAAGAGACTCCATCATCTGGCTTTTACTCATCTATAGAAAGACTTGCTTGTAGAATGTTTCTGCCTTTTCTGTGTTACTGCTCACATTGCATAATACCAATCAAGTACTTTTGTTAGGATTTCTTTTGTTGATTCACTTCAGAAATTGCTTTCTGTTATCTTTAATTCTACTTGTCACAGTTTTTCATTGTGTCCTTTTACCTTCCTTATCCAGTTCCTTCAGTTTCTAAATTTTCATGTACATTCAGCTCATATCAAATTCTTTTTACTTGTGTTATACAGAGATAATCTGTACTTTGAAGTTAGTACATCTCACAAGCACCTAATACTTTGATACTAGGGAACAAACATAAGTTTATGGAGAAACACTAACTTATCCATATTTAAAATTGCAATTCATTTCCAGCATGGATGTCTGATTTTGGTATTCATCATCAAATGTAAAATAAATATATATTTTATGTATATACATATGCTTCATAGTGCTGTATGCAGTCTGCATCTGAGGTAGAATTTCCTATTAGATTTTAAGAAATATAAACATATGGTTAATAAATTATGAGATCTTAAATATCTATGTCTTCTTCAGAATAACAACAATAAAAAAGCTTAGATTTGCTCTTGCTGAGCAAAAAAAAATGGGAAAGACAGAGAGAGAATGTAGGATTCATATGTACGGTATCAAAGCTCAAGACTGCTATTCTTCTGAGGAAATGTTGACTTGCCTCACTGTACTCTGACAATTCACCAGGACACAGAGGTCCTCACTTGGTGAGGTCTGCATGGGGTGAAGGAAACTAAAGCAATAAAGACAGCACTTGAGGGATCTATTTATTTTGGAATGAGTATCTGGATTGATAGTCTGGAGATGGGGCTGGGCAGGCTGAGATGCGGCTTGGGGAGGGTTTGCAGGGATGCAGGAGCTGAGTACCAGAGACTGAAGAACATTTTGCTTCTGCATCACCATCCACCTCTACTCCACTACTGGTCAGGGCAGCTGCTGTCATGCGTATGATACCATATTCCAGATGGCAATAGGGGCAAGACAAAAGCAGGGACCCTTATATCTACTTTATTTACCTCTGAAAGTGATTTATTTCTTCAACAGCAATGATCCCTCAAATAGAAACATCTAATAAGAATATCAAGATAAACCCAGGAACAGGCTCATAGACAAGAAGTTACTCATGTCAGAACTACCTCAGTTTGCCCAGCCTGATAACTCTCTCTTGCTTAGCCTAACTGGGATAAAGGGAGTAGGAGTGACATCTCCTGGGAAGTGCATCCTCCAGGAGGATGAAATAATGCCAGGAAGAAAGCTTAGGCAATAGCATCATGCCCTCACAATTTGGTTTCTTTCTCCTCTCCCTTTATTGCTTTTCCACAAAGCACCGAACACTTTTCTGCAGAGCAGAACAGGTTTAACAATGCATCTGAGGAAGGCCAGTGGTCTCCTTTCCCATGTATGCCTCACACATACAGGGGTGTGAGGCTGCATGCCATGAAGCCAAACAGGTTAATTCATGATGTCCCAGTTTCTGACCTAGTGCTGTAAGAACTAATTAATTAATCAAAGGGATAAATGTACTTTTTTTATGAAAGAAAATGACTGTGGATTTCAGTGTTTCTTCTGCAGCAGATCAGACATGATCCAGCATCTAATATGTCAGGCTTAGCATAGGGCTTAAGCAGAGGAAACTCAGCTGGTGAAGTCTCAATGGCTTTATGCCTGGAGGTGCAGCCAGGCAACAGACTTTAGTCGCTCAAATAAATTTTATAGCCAAACCATAAGCATGCTTAGTGTCTCAGATACTTCTGCAGTGTCTGCAGGCTTTTGTGCATCACACTCCACTCCCGGCACCAGGCACCCAAGCCTTTCTCTGAATTTGTCTTCAGGTGCTGATAGTAATGCATCCAGTGTATCCCCAGCCACACTCAGCACAGGCTYTAACAGAAAAGCTGCCAGCATTTGCTCTGCAGATGCTTTTGCTGAGTTTGCTGTAACTGGGTCCTCCAGAGTATTGTACAGCTTTTTCCAAGTGTAATAATTAGGATTCTTTGGACCAGTAGGACAAGCTGATTGCCATTAGCAGTGTCTTTTTCTCCCTATTGCCACATGTGCACTAGTGTTTGTTTTTGTTATTGTAAAAGTAAAGTATGACTGCATTTTCCTCTTTTTCTTTTGATCCTAATGCTCATTTTGCCCCTGAACTTGTGATATCCCCCCTCCATTTCACGGTATTTGATCTAGCTATCTAAAATCAGGGAACAGATAGGATCTCAGTATCCAGAGCTCCATGTTAAGAAATTAAATTGGAGAGCAAAAACTTCYCCTTTGCCTCAGTTTTACTGCTTCAGCAGAAAGACAAGTGAATTCATAGTGAAAGATGTGAATCAAGCTACAGCACATCTTAGTTTCCATAAATCCCTTATGGTCCCTTTCTGTGTGCTTGTCCASCCTTGTGTTGAATTTCCATCCCTTGGAAGCAAAGGTGCAACTGAAGCTGCTGCAGATCCTTAGGCTTCCTCTTGATACACAGCAGTGCTACACAGCCAGGTGTCCAGCAAGGGTCCCTGGGAACCAATTCTTACAACCTTTACCACAGACCTACCCTCACCTGAGCTTTAGATACCCCATACTTTCACGAGATCTATATTTATGCACAAATCACATAGGAACTAGAATAAAAAGTTAATCTGTAATCTTCTCATCTAACTGGCAGCATGGTGTACAATTCATCACCAYAGCATCCTCCTCCTGTTACCCCATCCTGTGTTCAGAAAGTGCTTGAAGGACTTTCATGTCTGGGTGACTTAATATGATATTGATTTCTGATTTTTCATAGAGTTTACTAAACTTATTGTTGTTTTTCTTTGTCAGTGTTATGAGCAACAACAAGGGAATGTTTCACCTGCTGGTTACCATCAGTCAGAGAAAACAAGCTATTCGTACTTCTTGTTAAGCATGATACGTTTCTAATATTTTTCAAAAGTATTCTTATATTTCTTGGGTTTTTTCTGTTCTATATTTCCCAGAACATCTGCCCTTCCCCATCCTTTATATTATTGTGTCTTCCTCATGCCTACTTTTTACAGCAAATGAGTTTTTTATAATCAGAAGAATTTGCATCAAATAAAAAAAATAAACTACTATTAAATTTCTATTCAAATAAAACCCCTGAAATCAACAGTATACTAATCAAAAGAAGTGCAGACAAACAGATAATTTTGTTAGCTGGTCAAAAAGATATTTTTTAGTAAGTACCAAGGAAAGAACAATTAGAGATATCTCTAGACATCTTTGAAGAGAGATAAATGAAGATATTTCCGTCGTGTATTGAAAATAAAAAAGCCGGATGGATATAATAAGATGCTAGTAAGCAAAAGTATGATTAACATCATGTAAACCGTAAAGGATGATAAAGCCAATTACCTAATTCCCAAAGATATGGTCATCACTATATTGATACTTTTCTTATATGAATATGTCTCAAAGAGCTGCAAAATCAACACTGAAGAATTTTTGTCTTGTGAGTGTTGAATTTAAGGGTAATTCCTCCAACACAGTGATGAACTGAGCAAAAGGTTTAAATACAATGTAAGAGTCAGGGCATTTCTTCTGACTTTGCCTGGGCAGAAAATGGACTGGGGCAGCCTAAACATACAGTTTACAGGGAATTCACATAACCTGAACTGCTGCAGGCATCCACCCTGGAGCTTGTTGTCTGACCTCCTTTTCTGTTCCTGAAAAGGAAGAGGTGTTTCTAAGGAGAGAATGATTCATGCCATCACAGAGTAGGCCGTGGAGATAGGTGAGAGAAATCACATCCCAAAACAAGCCTTTTTCCATTAACTACAAGAGCCCACCACRACTAAGGTGGATACAGATGTTTCTGCTGCAGACGTACAGAGCCAGTGGACTTTCATGCCCCTCTTGTTTAGGGGAGAGTGACGCTGATCATTTCTTCAGGAAGCCAGGTGAAACCCTATGTGTGTTCCTTTGACTGTATATCTCTTACTCATAGGTAACTTCTGACACCTTTTCTGTGCTTCCACACTTCTTCCACATTTTCCATTCTGACTGGTTTCCATGCTCATCCACTGTTCTTCTTATTCTCATTTGGATATTTCTCTGACTTTTCTGAAGACATCCACTCCTCTGCTTTGCAGTGGCCATCTTATGCTTCCACAATTCATAGGACAGAATTCATTCCACAAAATTTCACTGGTGTCTATTTTACTCACTACTTTTTTAAAAAAAATCCTATTTTTCCTCTTAACTGTTGATATTTTAAGTAGATGAGTACAACATGAGCGAAAACTGAATGGTGAAGTAGAGAGAAAAATGAGGAGACATGTAGTAATATTTTTAAACTACATAAAGATGTTGAAAGAGGTCAGGATTAATGGGCTTAAATTAATGAGATTCCAGTTAGACATCTGGGAAACATTTCTAGCAGTAAAGTGGTAGATTAAGTTGCTTGGGGAGGCCACAAGAGCTCCATCAATGGAAGTTTTTAAGAACAGGTTGAGCAAACCTCTGCCGAGATTGGTGCTCTTATAACTGAACCTGCCCTGAGGAGTCTATTAAATTTTCATGAATTATGGCCACCACTCACAAGAGTTATATTAATACCACAAGAGTGTCATGATGCAAAAGACACACAGCAGAAGGCAACAGAGGCTTATCATGAGGTGATACTACTACACTGCTGAAGTTATGCTTTGCTTTCTTCTCCTTGCCTTCCACCTACATTCTCTCTTTTCCCAACAAAATATGGGAGTGCAGTGCAACCCCTGAGGGTGTGGAATTGGAGAGGAGGGATGTGTGCTGCCCAGGAAGGTAGGGGACGAGACTCCTTGGTGTGTTACACATACTCCTCCTTGTTGACTTCTTTCTTCCCCACTGTTCACTCTGGGCGTATTTCAGTCAGAAGGATTGGGAAACTACTTGTTTCCAAATACAAATGGGTGCGCCTTCCAAATCCTTTATTCGCTGCCAGGATGAGAACTTTTCTGTCTCTGCCCCAGGAATCCTGAGCCTAAGGTTTACAGGAAAGACTGAGCCTTTCTAAAACTTCCTCTCTCTGAACACAGATGGTATCAGAATCTTGATAGCCTTCAGCAGAATCGTTACTTCTTGTTTCCTCCTCCTTCCCATCTGATTTTTCTTCAGGCCTTTTCTTGATTCACTTCTTCTTCCTCTCCTACTTCTTGTTTACCTCCCCATTTGCCAGTTATAGTTTTTCTTGACCCGTTTTTCCTCCCTTTGATTACCTCTTCTTATATCCAAAGCCAGTTTTTTCTAGTTTTGTTTCCTCTTTGAGAAGTAAATTGTCTCATTCCAAATTAGCCTACTCCAGGATAATTGAATTAAAGTAAGATCTGTGTAAATRTAGAACTGTATAGGTTTACTGTTATTTATAACAATAATTAGGGAAAAAAAAAAAAGATTTTTGACTGTATTAAGTAAGTTTCACTGCCTGAATCATCTTCTTCCTCTGTCTACCGTGTCACTCTGGGACAAAAACTAACAGATTTTGTGCTTGCTTGTGTCATTTTGAAGCTCTAAAGCTGTCTTAGTTTTTTTCTAGGAACACTTTTTCATTCAAAGTATGCAACACACTTAGTTCAACATCTGCCACGTCTTATATGGAACAATTATTTTATAATCGGAATATGCATATCTAAGACAAAATCTTAATTCTGTAAATATGTTCCTTCATATAAAATATCTAGCTCAACTGCCCTGTAAATTATTTTACAGAATGTGAAAGCATTATTTTACAGAATATGAAAGCACAGGTAAACAAATTCATACACATACATTTGTATAATCTTTTTAATAAATGTATCMGTAGCTTGATGACTAATTAGAAGAGACAGAAGAAAAAAATAAAGGTAAACACATATTAAGAGAAAATACTGCAAAGTGGTCACCTATCCCTGGAACTGTAAAATTGAGAGAAGGGGTAAATTAAATAGTGTGGAACCYGGGGATACTTATTAGGCCATCAGCAGGAAGCAAGATGGTGATGTCACATCTAGCAGAAGGAGGAAGACTCATGTAAGGCTGGATGAGATCCAGTTTGTGCTGTAGATTTATGCAGTTAATTTTGTCCCTTGGCTGCATTCTGATGAGCATTTCTCCCCGACATACACCAAGAAAATTGCTTGATTATAGCTGTGTTAATGGTAATCAGCATGCTAATGAGCACCAGAAGGTCGTTACAGAAAAGAGAGGTTCAAAGATGTATAACTTAGAGGAGAAGATGAAGTAAATCTTCAGGGAATGCAAGTGTCTTGTTTGTAGGTCATAGATTATTTGTTTTGGTCATTGTAGAGCACAGGGAGTTTAATTTAAGGACAGAAAAAGATTAAGCTTTTTGAATTTTAGGAGCAGCATACCTTAATTAAATATATGCCTATGAAGTAGACAGCAAACAGTGCTGGATTGTTTTTGTTCTATTCTAATGTGTTCCTTGATAGAGATTATACAAGTGTAGTTTATGTCTTTCATGATGTGAATTTAACATTTATTCATGCTTAATATAAAAATCGGAATAACACTTATAGCATTTTGTATTTTGCTAATGACACAGAGTAAAAGAGGAAAGGTTTTGCAGAAAGAAATTCAGAGCAAGCATGTCAAAATACAAAGTGAACATTAAAAGGTGGTGAAATCAGAGGAAAATGAAAATCTATCAATGCATAAGAGATGCCAGCGAGATAAAAGAAACCATGCAAAATAGTAGTTATAAAATTAGTAAAAAAAGTTGAATATCAGTTACATAAATATCATAGGGAGCATGTAAAATGCTAAGCTGGTAAATATCTTCCTATTTAATTCAAGTTTCTAGTTCTGTTTCAAAAGGTTAATGTGCTCCCTGTTAGAAAAGAACATGTGTATGTATTTGGATGGTTTTTCCAGAGAGAAAATGACACCTAATAAGGATTACATATGCTTTAAGGGAAGCCCTCAGGAAGAGGGACAACTTACAGAAATACTGAAAGAAAAGGTTTAGGAGGTTTAACACCTCCTAAACTCTAGGCAGGCAAGATTGAGATGGAGATATTAAAAAAAAAAAACAGCAACCCCCTCATATTAGCAAGTAGTTGAAGTTCAATGGAGAACTGCACCTCTCAGCTCCAGCAAGAAAAATAGGAACAAAGGCTTTGAAAGGACATTTGCATGTAGGTGGTTGAACAGGACACACTAAGTTTTTCTGGACTTCTAGAAGCTAGAAAAGTAGAGAACATTAGGGAAGAAAACACCAACTCAAGCAAGCACTCCCACCCCACCCTTTCTTGTTTTGGTTTGGGTTTTTTTTGTCCCTTTATTGATGGGTGCCAGAGGGAAAAAATTAATTTTATGTTGAGTTACAAACCCGTCCTATCCTGAGCTGTGAGGAAAAATTCCCATGATTGCCAGAGGAACTGGTGAGCTGTTTTGGACAACTAGAAACTGACCTCCTCAGAGAATCTGCATCTCTAACACCCAGTGCCTAAAGCTCAGATGCTGCAACAAAAAGGCTTTAATCCCTTCCAAGAGTCATGTATGGTTAAAGGCCGTAGAATAATTCTAATCCTTATTCTAAAAATTATGTCTGCCTTGAAGTCTGATGCTTATCTGTGCCACCAGCTAAAAGCACGTATCAGCCCTACTAKATTTTACCATTTCAAAGACTGACACGATTATTTAGGCCCCCTTACAGTAAACAGAGAGTAATTGGTACTTCCAGGGGGGGGACTCACCCTAAAGTAGACACAGGTGACACAACAAGGTTACCAACACATGCAATCCATGTTTGAAATGCTCTACGGCACTGAGTCACCTGCACCAGGTTGTTAAAATAGGAGCTAAAGGAGACACCAGTCCTTTTGAAATGCTACCTGGAGGCCTGTTGGGCACCCCTGAGCATCTGATTTTCACATGGGCAACTGAATTGAGATGCAGCTGCTCAAGACAATCTGTCTTCTAAGAGCACCTATCTCCAACTTTAAATTGTAGAAGGTGTCTTGCAATAGCTGCTTACCTCTTAGGTTGTTTAAAATTAAAGGGAAAATACTTGAAAGTGCATATTGTTTAAAAAAAACCCAACAAATTCTCCAAAGTACTTTGGGCTCTGTTCCTGCAAGCAGTTTTCAAAACTATGACAAGGTTGAGCTTCGTACRTATTTTCTTAAGATGCTGTGCAGCGGTCACTTTCTGTTCTTCCCTTCTGCTCAGAACAGAACAAAAATGGTGCAATGCAAAATTGCTCCAAAAACCCATGCAATATCAACTGTAGTGTTTGTATGGCCAGGTGAAACAGCAATGCCATTGAGGGCAAACTCTGCAAAGAATCAAGCGTGATGGCAAAATAATGCAAGAAATTATGAGAGCAAAGCCATAGAAGAGAGATCAGGTAGGGAGGGATGGATATGGCATGTGGTGTGATCCCAAGACTGTTCTCAGAGAAAGGGACAAACAAAAAACATGAATAAATATTGTGTGGGCCAAACAAGCAGAAGGTTGTATAGAGTCAGGATGACTGATTGCAGTATTGTTGGAGAACACTCGCATTAGCTTGGGGGAAATGCCTTGTGTTGAAGAGCTTACTGAGGACAGGTGCAGACTCAACACAGAGGTGGATTCAGGTGCATAAACTTGATCTGATGCTGGTATTTTAGTTGCCTTAGGGTATTTGTGTCACTGCACCTATGTAGCTGAGAGATATGGCATTACACCAGTGGCAAAGCTGACTGAGGTGCAAGTGAGGTGGTGAAACATGACTCTGTTTCAACTATTGTACCTTATCCTGTAGCGTAAAGAGTAAGCTGGAGAAGATGGAAATCTGACACAGAGAACAGCTGAGGGCTAGGAGGAACTAAAACCAAACCACATCTTATGACCTTGAACCACAAATCTAAAAAGGTGGATTAATTAAATAAGTTGCATGGGTTTCCTACATATAGATTATACAGAAAAACCCAAGCATCAGCACTCCCAGCACAGGCATTTCAGTGAAGTGGCTACAATTTTTTAATTGTTCTGAACATAGCCAAGCCTAAAAAAAAAAAAGCCAAGGGATTGAATTATTTCTTTAACAACTTTCTTAGATAATTTTGGTTTTTTACCCATAGTGTGTCCCCAAAGGAAAGTGTGAAGTTGAAATGTTGCAGCTTTCTTGTAAAGAGGGAATAATGACTGAGTTGTTAAGGTTTACTTTCATTGGGAAATTGGACATGCTGATAGGATTTGGCAATTTTCCACAGACATAGGAAAAACTAATGCTACCTTTTTACAGTTGCCTTTTGGAATATAAGCTAATCAGCTCCTGAAGTATTCCATCATACACTGAATGCCTTATTAAGGGGTCTTCCAGAAAGGAAAATATTCAAAGGCATAGAATTTGTAACAGGCTAAGTACTATTCTCTGAGTGATCATGATGAATGCTACGCGGTGTAAACAGGAATCCAAAAGAAAATTAAAGTGTGCAACTTTTTATAGGACTCTCTAATTCATAATGGATAAGAAATTAAAAATGTTAATACAAATTTCAAAATTCAGGGTTTTTTCTCACTAGTCCCTAAGGAATAAGATAATAACTTTGAGTTAACCACCAAGTTATTATTATTTAAACTGAAATGATATAGCTAAGAGAAGCAGTCTACAAAAAAATCCCGAACTTGACAAATCTAAAATTCAGGTCCAGTCAAAACACCTGAAGGATACACTGCATATTAAAAGACAAAAATATTGAATCACTAAGAAGTTATGCATCTAAATGGACTGTTAAATTAGTTCCCAGAAGAAATATTTCCTTCCAGATTACGCGTATCAGAGCCATAATTGTTTCTTACAATAAACAAGGATAAAAATAGAAACAAAAAACCTTCAAGACCAAGCTGCCACTGGACACTGAAAGAATATTAATAATAGAATGAAATACCCGTGTGTACAAATTCTTCATCTAGACAGCACAAGCTGAGTATTATGAGATACTGTTTAAAGTAATTATTAAGGCATCTCATGCTTCCTACAGAAAAACCCTAACATTACCCACTGTGATCTTCACTATATTTTGATCAATTTCTCATAAAGATTTTATGGTCATAGTTTCTTGCATTTATGGTCATGAAGAGAAGGAAGCAGAAGATTAACATTTCTGATGGCAAAAAAATTAACAGAATTCTATGGTGAGGAGAAAAGCACATTGGAAGGAAATTAAATTAAATTGAATTAAATTAAAACACTCCRAATTTACCTCATTTTAAATTAGGGTGTAGAGTTCTGGGCTCAATTTWGTTGTCAATACGCTGACATTCGATGATGCTTGAGAGACCAGTGTTTTCCACCTTACCTCAAGGCGCTGCTCCGGAGGAGTACACACCTACTGCAAAGATTATGTCACATCTGCCAGCACTGTGCAGATGTGTGAGTTATTTTTATGACATTCAAAATATAGATAGATAGGTTCCTATGACATGGCAACTGCTTTTAACCTCTATATTTCAGGTTCAGTTGCTTAAACAAGGACATCTACTGTCATTTGTGGTGCCCCTATGTAACCTATCCGACCTCCCAGTTCTCTCATGAGCATTCCATAAATCCTTGGTCAAATCTACTAGTCCTGTGTAGACAGGAAGCTTCTGGCAACAACAGAAGGTAGGACTTTAGAAAAGGTTCAGAAAAGGACCTCTTGATGATAAGAACTTGGAAAAAAGAAAAGGTGTAAATATGTAAATTATAATTAAGAAAAGATGAGATTATTTATTAAAAGTTAATAAAATAAGGAAAGGTAGAGAGAAAAAATGTGGGCCATATCGATTTGCTCAATGTCATAATGCAAGAGACAGAGGATGGTCAGAGGCATTAACAGGGACAGATCCCAACTTCTGAGATGAGGAGATGTACATGCAGAAACTGGCCAGAAAGTAACACTGCTCAGAAGGGGGCTGGATATCAAAAAAATTTGGACTTGGCGTAGTAAAAATAGCAAAACACCCTCAGCGTGATGTGAATTCTGGGGGTTCAGGTGTTCTCCTCCACTCATCAAATACAAGTTTGTAAACTTATTCATTAATTTTCTCCTCCATCAGACATATTGCCCATGCTCCTTCACAGGATTGTTATCTGGCAGTATAAGGTCAGCAGTTACCTCTTTTCTCACATTCCTCAGGGAGGGTCATCTGTCATGTTTTAAATGCTCACTTTAGATTAAGTTAATCTCTTGGTAGATTTTTGTTCTTTTCATTAGTTTTAAAGGCATCCTAAAACAATAACTCATATGTAGACCTCTTCTGAGCAAATAAATCCTTGAGGGCCCATCGTGTGCTGCTGTTCTGTGCCTTAAACATATAGGCCAGCAAGCTGGAGACAATTCTACAACTAGTAGTAACAAGCATGGGGTCTTATGTTAGAAGGAGCTTAATCTGCATTTGGCACACAGCCACTCTCACATTTCTTCCTTTATTGGCTGTTCTTGCAGGCATCAAGTACGGGAATAGGTGTGCATTTAGCCTCATGGAGTGTAGAAGTGACTGTAGTAGGCTGTTTGTATTTGGTATAATATTTAGCAGTAATACCTTTGCGTCATTATATACCACTATCTATTGCTGTGTTATTAAATGTAGCAAATGCCATGTAAACATGGTGCATTGCCTAGTAATAACAGTATTATTGACCAAATATCTACCTGCAGCAGAAATGTTGGTCTGTGCTGCAGGTGGTGTAGTGAAACACTTGCTTGCCTGCTCTTGTGCATCAGTCAGTTTCCATACAAGTTTAAGTCTTTTGTTAGCAAGCCTCGAGTGTTGCATATAAAATGTTACTGTATTCCAAGTTTCCTGGAAACTTAGCAGCAAATACATTCTCTGGTGGGATTTATGTGTGGCACGGGAAACCCTGCCCTTTCTTCCAATAAATATGATCTTTCCCTTTCATTTTGTGCACTTCATTTACACATTGTAGAAGTATGAACTTAAAGAAGAAAAGAAAATTTGACCCAACTTCTGAAATTTTAACCTCCATTTGCTACTTGTTTTCCATCTTTCAATGACAATAATTCACTTCATCAGTGAATCTCAATTCAGAAAAGCATGTATGAAAAAAAGCGTACAAGTCCTCTCCTACTTCAGGTGAATACCTAACCTAAGAATTGAGAAGTCACTATGAACCATGGATCAGAATTGGAATATAAACTTTCACCATCTAGCAAGTGGTGCCAGGTTTTCTGTTTTGGTTCCAGCCTTTCACTCGAAAAATCCAATTTACCCATTTTTTTCATCTAACCTCCCCAAGAATTCCAGGGACATCACAGACTTTATTTCTACACAACTACAAAAAGCGCATAAGGTTCTCGTTTACTGCAAATCCAAGAAAATAAAGTATAACGGGAAGCACTTTTCTCCTTTCTTATTCTTTCATTGTGTGCAATGCCCCTAGGTTTTTTATCACTATATATGTAGATGTGGAAAGAAATTCAGCTACTTTTGCACAGGTTCAGAGACCAGTTAAATTAAAATGGTTAAAGGTAATTTGTTGATCTTTTTTTTACATAGTGTTTATATACTAGAAGCATCACCTCAGATCAGCTATTTTAACATAATGTAATTCTGCAAAATATTGGTTTAGTCACAAAAAAATTCTATAGAAGGAAGCATATTGGATAAAGTATTGCTCATGGTGTAATTTTAATTCTGAAATAACTTGCTAAGAGGGCTTATTTAAATAGGTTCTCTCTGAGATGAATATTTAGAAAAAATTCCTACAGGATGATTTATAGAAAAATTATATGAACAGAATGAAGGACAGAAGAATTTTATTAGAAAAGAGACTCATTTCCACAAAATATAAATTATACCTTTTAGAAACTATATTGAATTTTATTAATATTCTGCAGACAGCCTGCAGTGTTAATCTCCACCCCTACCTATAAGATTTTCATTATGAGGTAAAAGGTGTATTTACCCTTTAACCAAATAATTTTTGAGTACTTCAATACAGTCTTCACTGCAGTTTACATATCTTACAAAATATTTTCCTTTTGGAGGCACAGCTTATTTTATGGCATTATTCTACATAAAATCTTTGGTGAAACATTTACATGTGTGTGAATATATATATGCTGCTGCACATATGCATATGCATCTATGTAAATATATGGTTTTTACATATTGATATGCAATTTACACAAATCTCATATTTCCACCACAGGTATAAACTTCAGTGTTTGTACATTGCACATAGGACCTTTAGCATTTGTATATACATTTTCTGACCTCAGTTGTTTAACCAGGCTGCCTGACACTGAATTCCTATCTATCTATCTGGGACTCAATACATAGAGAAACATACTAACAAATCGTTAAGTAGAGAGATTTGGATAATTGGTAATTTGTTTACAATTATTTACTCTTACTTTTTTTTCCCCCACAGAAGTCCTCCTTCCTTTGAAGGTCAAGAAATAATTTATACTCGGGTTTTTTGGTAAAAGAGGCTAATTTCTGCATCAATCATTCAAAAAATATGAAGATGTGTCATTTGCAAAGGAAAAAAAAGGGGCTAGGGAGTTCCAATTACATGTTCTTGGATATTTCTTAGAAACAGCTGTAACCATGTGAATGTAGAAGACAGTGCCAACTCCACGAAAGCCAGAAACTTTACAATTTTGTATAGGCAATATCTCTTTCTCCTAAAAACTAAATACTTAGAACTCATCTTACTTACAAATGTCTCAATTGGAACTAATTTTTCAAAACTCCAGAACAAAACAAAACAAAACAAAAATAATGGTGCGTGAAAATTGAATCAAATACAAAATGTATCAGAAATTATTTTTTGTCTACATAATAAATTTAACTGTGGCTAATAAAATCTTTCTCTGGAAAAATATAGCATAAATATACTTATAACGTTGCTAGCTGTATCTCCTCAATGACATGCATAAATTATTTTCCTGCCCTCTTCAACATACACATTTCATTATAGCATACATAATCAGCCCATTATATCAACATGCATACATTGATTTTCTGTACATTATAACTGTCTTCTAGCTCTCTACAACTGCTTTGTCCATTTATGCTGAAGGGATTTGTTCAGTTTTGTATGCTGTTAGCCATAAATGTATGACTAACAGCATTAATCCTGAAAAGAGAATCCTTGCAATAAACCATGAATCATTTAATAGCCCTGTTTGTAGTACAGTGGGGATCTGATTCTGGCCTCAGTGCCAAGCTTGAGTAAATCAGATTTCCTCAAGGGAGTTCTGCAGACAACARAGCACTACAGAATTGTCCTCTCCTGGACCACGACCTCCTTGGAGGTCTCAATTAGTCCTTAGAACAAAAGAAGTTTATGTGGTTGTTGACCTACATGCTTCATGCAGTTTGTTTTGATGTTCATCCTCTCAGAACCCCTTGAGATCTCAGTCCAACAGTTCCTCCAAAAAATCTCATTGCAGTTGAAACAAATGATTGCTGTAAGTCCCTTCCAGGCTAATTGTTCTATTCTACAGTATCCTATACTCCCACTCCAGACTCTGAGATTTAGTTTTTCCAACTTTTAATCCCTGAGCTGGGGTCTAACTGTGATTGTAGTCAGGGACTGTTGGCCCTAAAATGAGAAAGTTACTTTGTGTTTCTTGCAAAGGCTGATTTGTTTTTAGCCAAAAATTTGTCAGGGTTTCACTGTTCACTCACTGTTTAGCCTAACATTGGTAAAGAATGAAAGGATTTAGACTGAGCCCAGAGCTATATGTTGTTTTTTTGCTGGTTGGTTGCTTTTATTTGCTAAATGCTTTAAGAGCTTCTAAAAGCATATCTAGGAAAGTTACYTTTTTTTTGGCAATGTTAATGAGCTTTTGGTTGTCTTTGTGAGCATCTATTCCCATCTGGGCATTTTACAAACTTTTGGAAAGCTGCAGTAAAAATTCCCAGCTCAGACCCCTCCAGAGTTTGTTTGAGGACCTCCTACCAGGGCAGCAAGCTCTACTAACATACACCAAACAAAGGAAGCAGAAGTTATAAAGAGTTGCTTTGCAAATTTACCTAAGAGCCGGATGACTGAAGATGTAGCTGTTCAGGCAGGATACCTAGAACATTTACAGGAAACCAGTGTCAAAACGAAGTGCGGTATGTAACCACGCAGGCTGAGAGCAGCAGGCAGGGGAAAGCTGAAAAATGGGAGAGAATGAGCCGAACAAATGGAGTGCAGGAGTGCATCTGAGAAGAAACCAGCACTCTCAGACTTGACCAGAGAAAGTGACAGGGAAAAGAAACTGAGGAAAGGGAGAACAGGATGCCAAAGAGTGGGTGAAAATGGGAAGAAGGCATTAAAGGTTTTGGAGTAAGGAAAGGAGGAAAGGAAAGAAACATGATTTGGATAATATCAGATTATTCACAGGTACAATCAAATACCACTGTGCTTATAAAATATAACATGGTAAAAGGCTAAATGTTTAAAACAGCAAATCCTAGGCATCTCAGATTACTGGAAAATTTAATCAAGTCTCCCTTGGTAAAACATCTCTCAATTCTGATAAATATTGCAAATACAAATAAAAAAATTTTCAAAGTGTGCTACCATGTATCGATAAGCAACGTAAGAAAGCCCACAAGAAAATTTGGAATTCTATCTTCTGAGCTATGGGTGTGCCATAAGGAGAAGGAAGARTACCAACCAGATGTTCATTAACGTAGCACTGTTGCACTATGCACAGGAGGAATSTAGGCTTCTTGGAAAATACAGTAAGTGATCACATCCTCAAGCTTGACTTTAGAAATACGCACAAGCGAATTAAATGACATTGTGTAGGCCAATGGCTCTCAGGTGTTTGCTAACTCGATCAAGTTTTATTTTGTGATGTTCATAATAAGGAAGACTTTCCACATAATTGCACTTTATTTTTACCTGTGGTAACCTGACAGAACCCTGCTTGTGACTTCTAAACCCCAGCATACCAGACAAGGTATTTGGAAGACAGATTTTGCCCTTGCTGACAAACTTATTTCATGCTTAGCACAGAAAAAAAAAGGACTCATATACAAAAGGTAAGCACATAACTTACCTTTCATAAATTAAAAACATTGATTTGGCTCTGCATCACATTTGGATCTGCATGTACCAAAGAGGTGTCAGGAGCCAAAAAGGAGATGAAGAATGAGACAAAAAGTAAAATTGAAAAAGTAGAACACAAATACTGGTTCATGAAAGAAAGCAATAGAATTGTTTTGGAAATTTGAATGTTCAAGATAGACAAGCCCCCAGGCAGAGCTGACTTGCATAATGGAACCTTGCTGATTTTGGCAGATACGGAAAACAAGCATGACAGTCCTACACCTAAGAATTTTGCCAGACTGAATCATTCTTCAGCAGTCGTTCTGATACACTGAACGAGGCACAAACAAGTGTTCCTCCAGCCTCCAGTGAGCATGTTTCTCTTATTAGCCAGCATTTCTGTCTCTCAGGCATGGAAATGAATGTTACTGATTTTGGCAAGTGAGGATCCTCTGTGGGTTTCTTTCCAGACCTCTCAAAAGTACATGTTGGCATTATTGGAACATCAAAGGAAGACAAGATTTATCTTGTCAAAGACAGTCATTTAGTGCAATCTAATTTGATGAATTTCTTTACTTTAGAACTGACAGTTTTTCATCGTGTCATGAATATTTTTATTCTGTGATGGAAAATATTTGAGTACCTCTTCTTCATTAGTCGTGTCCATGTGGTCGAAATGACTTATGAATTCCCTCCTTCTTTTATTATTGTATTTAATAGCATTTTTTATTTAGCTACCTTTTGCAAGGTAATTTAAGACCTCAGTAATGATTTTATTCTATTCATTTCTTAAATAAAGGGAGTTATGAGCTCAAAAGTGGATTGCAATTTTAAATCATATGGTCTGTACCTTGTTAGATTAAAACAGTGATGAAGATAAGCCAGTTAGACAGATACTTGTCCTTCAGTTAGCTGGTCTAAAAGTCTCATGATATTGTCAAAGTTCACAGAAATTTTGTGACACTGCACCTAAGAAAGAAAAAGCTATACCATGCACTAATATTAATTATTGAGCAAACTTTCTAAAGGCTTGGCATGTCCCATACTGATAGTAGATTCTTTATCTGGGAACAAACTGCAGGGCAGAGGTCGGGGGGGCTCTTCTGCAGAAATAAGCTGATCTTCTCACTAAATATATTTTCCCTTCAGCTATGTAATTTTCACACGTTTTTGTAAACTAAATCCCTTGATGAAGTACTTCAGAATAGCCTTGGTATAACTATGTGTTCATTATCGTTACAGCATTAAGGGAATCACGACGCTGACAAGGCCAAGACAAACATCTTGGAAATTTCGGTGTGGTTTCACTAACTTAAGAGCAGTTTATATGACACATGGTTCTGCTATCTAGGTTATGAATATTCCAAGCCTATTTATAATACATAGTTTATGGCTCTTACTGCCCTATTAACAGTCATGTTTTGGGTTTTTTTAATTCTAATGAGTTTTGACATGTTTATTTCGTTCTTACGCCCAAGTTCCAGATACTCTTATACGCACAACAGATACAATCAAAACTTTCACTAAACTTCTACCAAACTTCTGTTTGTATATGTCATTGCAAAATGCCACAGTATAAATAACAAATATCCCAATATAATCAGCAAGCCTATTTTTCCTATTTCTCCCTGGTTTTCCTCACATTTAACAAACGACTGGAGCTGTCAAATGCTAATCCTGACATTTCACTTCTCCCTTTTCACCCTGGTGTATTTTAAAGCTCAATAGTGATGTTCTGAACTCTGGCCCCAGGGCACCATCCACTCCTACATGCAGAAAGTCCACAGCATTAAGTTCTGGCAGGGACTCTTTGTGCTAAGCCGTTTATAAGATGGAATAAAAGCAACAGAACAGATTTTGTGCCTACTAGGGAGATCTGACCAGTTGCCTTTCTTTTGTACTACATGAGTGCATGAATGGCATAATGAAGCATTTTTTGAAAGCAGCAATTTAAAGATGTTTAGAGAAGATGYTGGGTTTTGTTTTGTTTTTACAGACAAAACACAAAGCCTGCAGTGTTCTCTGACACTGTGTATCATTTAAGCCATGAGCTAGAATGAAAGCATCCAACACTGACATGTCTCAGAAACATTTCATTTTAATGACGACGATTAAAAAAAAAACCAAACCAAAATAGAATATTGAAAATATTGGAAAATGTTGTAAGTCCTTATTTTCATTGTTTATGGCACCTGAAATTCAGGTTAAACTCTCTTCAGAGATTTTTTTCACCCTTTCCTCTCAAATACATACCAAGAAACACTTAGAGCTTGGTTTAATCGTGTAAATACAGAAACTTTTTGTCACTTCATAGAAACTCTTTGCCAATTTACACAGCCTGAGGTATGAAACCTTGAGTCGCTTGCAGTGAGATAATAAACGTGATACAGAACTTATGGCAGGCCCTGGAACTTGCCAAGTGGAATCTGGAGACCAAATAGAATATCCTGGGTCACAGCCAGTGGAACCCAGCTTGAAATATCTTTATTTAGATGCCTATATTGAAGCAGCTGAAGTAGGTCTGAGGGGCAAGATTCAGGCTGAAATTCAGAGCTCTGCATTTAGGAGTCTGTGTAGGTGAATTTAGGTGAGCCAAGAACAGAGATTTAATCTGTGCAGCTGATAAAGTCTGGAGAGGGACTTTGCAAAGCAGGTGTAGATTGCATGGCCTTCAGCTGCTGATCCAGGAAGTTACAAACCTGCTACAAACCTGCCTGGTAGCTGCCCCATCTGTAAACTTTTCTGTTCGGGCAACTGAATCCAGCACTGGATGTCCTTTGGCTGTGATGGCAGTCACCACTTAACTCTCAGGCAGACATCTTCATGTAGACACCTAAACTCAGTAAAAAAGTACAGCTGAATCTCAGGTCTCCTGGCAAAACTGATTTACATCAACCATGGGATAGTACAATTTGTATAATTCAGGAGACAGGATGCCTAGCTGGTCTGAAAGATGCTGTTCCCATCGCAGAAACCAGTGCTTAGAGCTCACACAGGGGCTGGTAGTTACTACTGCTCCCAGTCTACAGAGGAGAGAAGAGTGAGTGCTTGCTCTACTCCAAAAAAATTATCTATGACAAAGTTTTGGGATGAAACCCATCTTTTTCCCCTTTCCCATTGCTATCTTGTGCACAAAATAAAAAAGAGAAAAAGAAAAAGAAGAAGAAAAAGAAGAAGAA